>JADBJO010001048.1:32500-37500 GCA_016801955.1 Conus betulinus | reverse complement strand
GAGTATAGAACACAGCGTCTGGCTTCAAGTTCTTTTATTTTCCTATTTAATAGTATTTTATGCCACTGCTTTACCAGGTGACTTCAGCCAGAGACATCGATTATGGCCATGAAAAGGAGAAAGATGCTTTTGAGCGTTGCCAGGAATGTTGAATTTTGAAGGGTTAGCTCGCCAACATTTCCCCCTGCTAAGCAGATCACTGGATCGTTAAGTCATTTGCATCTTGGTGTCCACATATGACGGCCATCTGCTTTGAGAAGCAAATACGTTCCCTTAGTCACCTAAAAGCACCCACCCGGCCACACACACACACACACACACACACACACACACACTTACTTACATACACACACACGTGTGTGTGTGTGTGTGTGTGTGTGTGTGTGTGTGTGTGTGTGTGTGTGTGTGTGTGAGAGAGAGAGAGAGAGAGAGAGAGAGAGAGAGAGAGAGAGAGAGAGAGAGAGAATTCAATGACACAAACGTCAAACTGTCAACTGGACAGCATATTGGCAACACCATGTCAAATTCTATAAGCATTCTGAGTAATTGTAGAGTCAAAAAGATCCAGAGAACTAGCCACGGGATTTTAACCAACTCAGGAGCTTTCTTCTCTTCTTTGCCGTTGACGCTCCAGAAGTATGTTGAGCGTGTAGAGAAAAGGGTTCAGGGCTGAATTCAGTGGCATGACGACGATGGCCACACAACGTTAAGCTCTCCGGACACAGGCACTCCTTGTGAAGCCAGAAGTCCTAGTAAGCCAATGGGGAACCAACACAGGAAATCTGACATGGCCACAGAGAACAACCGGCGGGCTATGCTGGTGTCCTGAGAACAGCGAGCACTTACACCCTGCTTGAAAGTGTTGGATCGTATGGATAGATAGATTGTTAACTGACCACTGGCAATGATGAGAAACAGGATGAAGTTCAAGATGATTATAATCCCGAAGGAATAAGCATGACCAGCAAACATGTTGCTGGTGACAGGCAGAGGGATGCAGATCCCTGTTTGACTGTAGAATTCCCAGTGAGCCATGGCTGGCAGCAGCGGGACAACAGCCAGAATAAAGCCTGCAAGCCATGACAGGCAGGAGGCCAGCTGAGCGCTCCATCCTCCAAAGTGCAAAAAGCTCAGCGGAAAGTGAACAACAAGCCAACGGTCCAGTGTGATCAAGCAGATGATCAAGGCTGACACCTCACAAGAGACAAGAGACAGAAAGCCGACAGCTGGCAGGCGCCACTGTGTCTCCATGTTGTATCTTCCCAAACATAACGGTTCTGATAGAACATGTCAGCCACTCCTATCATCGTCAGATACACGCCCATCAGAAAGTCAGACACGCACAAGTGAAGGACGAAGACACTGAAACCTGTGAGCCACTTCTCTGAAGAGAAAACAGACGGAAGACAAAGCTCACACCATTACCTAGCAAACCCAAGCCACTAAAAACGGCCAGACACGCTCTGTAAGCATTCGACTGAAGCAAGTCATGGCAGGAAGATATTTCATCTCTCTGTGCCCGACAGTTCTTGATGTCAAAATGTAGCAGAAGGCTGGCCGCGCAGCACAGTTTGTAGTTGTCAGCGTAGATGGTGTGCAGCTGGTTCAGACCCTTCAACAGTTCTTTGTCCATCTCTGTCATTGGACATCCTTTCATGTCCAGAATATGCAGCTTTCTCATTGGCTGGAAGCCTGGCCCAATCACACGCTGCGTACGACTATGTGATAGATTCAGCAAAGTGACTGCAGGAAACAAACTGACAAGCTGCTGGTCTAGTGTGTACAGATGAGTAATTGACAGATCCAGAGTCTGAATTTGTTCAAAGGGTCCCATGTTATCAGCATCTTTGGGTAGAAAACGTACGATAGGATTTTTGGATACAAATAATGTTTTCAAGTTTTGAGCTCCGAGCAGAACATGGTGAGGAATGTTGACGAATTTATTGATGCTCAGATCAAGGGTGATTAAATGGGCAAAGTGATAGTGGACGCATTGTGCAGGTGACAGTCGGCTACGCTAAGAAATATCAACATTGTGTTGGCTGCTAGCTGTGACAGAGTCATGCCACTGCCTCTTACATTCAAATACCGCAGCTCAGGATGCTCTTGGGCAGGAAAGGTCGTGGACAGGTGAAGGCCAGACCATGGCACGTGCAATGCTGTGGGCAGTGGAAGTCACAGAGTAGCTCATCCTCAGACCTGGGACATTGATAGATTCCATCACACAGCTGGCTTGGGTGCACACACACCCGCGAATCAAAGCACCGATAATGATGTGGACAGGTATAGCTGTCACAGTTGGCTTCATCTTCGTGATCTGGGCAGTCATAGTAATCATTACAGCGGGTGTAGGTGGGCAGGCAATAGCCATGGTGCGCACACTGATAGTGGGTGTCTGGGCAGTTCTGAAGTGATGACCAATGTCCACTGTCTGCAGAGTGTAATGGGGTGATGGCGGTTCTACCGTTTTTCAAGAAGTCGATCACGGCAGGGGGTGGGGGAGGCCGCCGCTGTTCTTCTCCTAGCTTTGAAACAAAGTGCAGGCCACTTCGTCCTCTTCATTAACACACTCCGCTTGACCGTCACAGAACTGGGAGCCCTGGTAACACTGAAACAGCAAGCCATGGATAGACAGTGGCGTCACAACCGTTGTGTCCTATAGCAACATACCTGTGGAGGTAAAAGAATTGACAGTACTTTCCTGTTTTAAGACAAAGGTATGCGACTCATAAAAACATGGTGTAATGATGTAATGTTACAAGACAACTTAGCAGCCTTGATGAGTTAATTCTGACATAGTTGGCATGAAACAGGTTGCAACAGAAATCTGTTCATACGTGTTTACCTCCACTGAGCATAATACTCAGCAGGAAACATTCTTTGGGCTCTGATTAAACTAAAATCCAAATTCAGCTGTGGGGTGTGTGTGTGTGTGTGTGTGTGTGTGTGTGTGTGTGTGTGTGTGTGTGTGTGTGTGTGTGTGTGTGTGTTCAGTCCTCTTGTGGTTGAGATAGGGTATGATGACTTGTGGATATGCAGGTGGCTGATCAAGCCGATGTGTGCACAGAATGTGCGGTGACAGCTTGGCCAGGGAATGTGGTCTAGCTTGGTCGAGCACCTCTGTGTTTTGGGAGTTTGTCCTCCTATTTTACGATTAACAATATTCTGAGGTAGGCTGATTGGAAGTGATTCAGCTTGTTGGCGTGCCTTTGGTACACTGTTTACGTTTCACATGTGTAGAGGAATGTGGGGAGAATAATTGCTCGTACACCTTCAGCTTGGTCTCTAGACTGATGCTTCTCCTATTCCAATCACTAGTGTGTAGTCTGCCATAGGTTGCACTTGCTTGTGGAATCTGGTCCTCACTTCATCGTCGATGGTGACGTTCTGGGACAGTGGGCTGCCAACGTCGTTAAGTTACCCACTGCAGCGAGTCTCACACCATTGACTATGACGTTAGGCTCATGGTACGGTCTGCCTAGTGCAGGTTGGTGCAGAACTTTGTCTTCTTAGTATATTTATGGTGAGACTGAAGTTGGCACCTGTTGATGTTGGACTGCACGTCAGTTTCTGAGCCAGTATCGAGAGTAAAGTCTTTAGCAAACAGAAAGTCTCTGATGATGTCTGTCGTAACCTTAGACTTTGCCTGAAGCCTTTTGAGGTTAAACAGCTTTCCATCTGTTCTGAATCTGATGCCGATGCTACGTTTCCTTCTCTGAAGGCATGAGCCAGCATTGCAGAGAAAACAATGCTGAATATAGTGGGTGCCAGAACACAGCCTTACTTTACACCATTTGTGACAGGGAATGGGCTAGACGTCTCTCCATTGTCCTGGATTCCGGTCTGCATGCCATCATGGAATGGCCGCACTATAGAACTGAATTCATTGGGCATCCGTATTTGGACATGATCCTCCACAGGCCCTCTCTATTGACAGTACCGAAAGTCGACATAGATGGAGAACAGGTCGGCATTTTGTTCCTGACATTTTTTCTTGAAGCTGTCTAGCAGCAAATATCATATCAATAGATCCTCTGTCTTTTTGATGCCGCACTGGCTCTCTGGCACAAGCTCTTGCTAACGGTGTGTTATAAGACATTTCATAAGAACCCTGGCAAGTATCTTGCGTGCTATATAAAGGAAAAATAGTCTCGGTGGTTGTCCAGCCTGGATCTTCCCATCGCGCTTGTACAAATAGATTATGTATGCATCTTTGAACCCCCTAGGATTGTGGAAAATTCGTATATATGGATGGATTTTCCACCACTTTTGAACATTCAACTGACAGTGAATCATAGCTCAAAACTTACCTCTTCAAAAAAGCCTATTCTCTTCTGTAGATGACTAGGTCTCTCCTAAATTCCACCACAACTAGTCCGGTGAGGCAGTTTATGCATTTAGGTGCGTTTGCCATAATTTTTTTCTTTTTGCTGTGTGCATGAATATTGTATGAATAAGTGCAAATGGTGGATGTAAGCGCATTGAGTTGTATAACAAGAAATGCGCTATATACGTATTATACATTATTATTATTATTATTATCTTTTTATTATTTTTTTTTTTTTTGCTACCAACGTTGGTAGGTCCATAAGCTCCCATCTGTGAATTATATTCATTCTACTGTCTCTCCTGATGCTCGCAGTATTGAAAGATCAAACATGCACACGAAACCTAGGTCTGGCACGTTTTAATTAACGAGCAATGACACATAGCAGATGCCCTAAGAAGTGGTAATCAGGTTCACAGACAACCCTCCCCTCCAGAGACATGTGTTTGTGCTTAGACTGAAATACCACAACCAGCCCATAACCAGCAGTGGATCTGCTGTTATACAGTCGTGAAGAAAGACCCATTTTTTCATGTTTCAGAAATGAAGTAAACACTCACTATGTCCTAAAGCTCGTCTACATTTCCTTTACATGTCGCAGAAATTCCTGATGTCATACGTCAAGCTGTTCAGAATTGGCAAGAGAAGTAGAGGTGTTGCATGCACAATGAAA
>JADBJO010001048.1:5000-30000 GCA_016801955.1 Conus betulinus | reverse complement strand
CAAACTTGCCAGTTCTTATTCACTGCCTGCCAGGCCATCGATGTCGTCTGCAAGATGTTCTATGGTCCTTCCTCTAGAGCTGACAGCGCTGACATAGTCGCAAGAATCTCTATGGTCCTTCTTCCAGTGCTGCAACATAGTCTGCAAGATCTCTATGGTCCTTCTTCCAGTACTGACAGTGCCGTCATAGTCTGCAAGATTCTCTATGGTCCTTCCTCTAGTGCTGACAATGCCGACATAGTCTGCAAGATTCTCTATGGTCCTTCTCCCAGTGCTGACAGCACCGACATAGTCTGCAAGATTCTCTATGGTCCTTCCTCTAGAGCTGACAGCGCCGACATAGTCTGCAAGATTCTCTATGGTCCTTCTTCTAGTGCTGACAGTGCCGACATAGTCTGCAAGATTCTCTATGGTCCTTCTTCCAGTGCTGACAGTGCCGACATAGTCTGCAAGAATCTCTGTGGTCCTTCCTCTGGAGCTGACAGCGCCGACATAGTCTGCAAGATTCTCTATGGTCGTTCTTCTAGTGCTGACAGTGCCGACATAGTCTGCAAGATTCTCTATGGTCCTTCTAGTGCTGACAGTGCCGACATAGTCTGCAAGATTCTCTATGGGTCGTTCTTCTAGTGCTGACAGTGCCGACATAGTCTGCAAGATTCTCTATGGTCGTTATTCTAGTGCTGACAGTGCCGACATAGTCTGCAAGATTCTCTATGGTCCTTCTAGTGCTGACAGTGCCGACATAGTCTGTAAGATTCTCTATGATCGTTCTTCTAGTTCTTCTAGTGTCTTCGAGTACGCACTGTATTTCTCCCTTCTTTCCTCACTCTTCTTTTGCGACTTTTTAAAACTCATTCTGTGTCCCGTATCTTCAAGAGATGACTCATAGACTAGATTTCCATACTGCTAGGACTTCTGTTGCTGTTTCAGTCATAAGTGGGTTGACTTTGCTGTGAGGGCTTCGATGTCAGCTCCAAGCAGTGGTACTTGGATGCATGTTCCTTCTGAGGATGCTGGGAGTTGTTCTGGGATGTCAGGATCTTTCAATGTGTCAAGTCTGAATTTCAGATGGCTGCTTTTCACTCCGTTGTCATTATTTAGGCATTCTTCATAGTTGACCATGGCAAGTCACGGTCTCTGACAAGGTCATCTCTCCTAGAAATGTCTCCGTGCTACACATATTATGCCAGACTCTTCTGGTTGTTAACGAGCATGTTGTCGTTCTGTGTATGATTCTGAATGTTTGGGTAACGTCAAGTCAACAATCGGGATGCTTTGTGCTCACCAAATGTAAGCAAGAACCAAGTTCTTAGACACCGCGAATTCAGGCAGGAACAATCCCCTATCACTCACTGGTTGTCTCATTATTGCAGGGACCGCCGAATTCATCCAGATTTTTTTTAACATCTTACCAACCTTGGCAGTCCGGGTACGCTGAATGCTGAGGATTTTTTCCTCGTCGTTAAAAAAAAAATCACAATTTGAAGCCGATTGTAGAATTCTTCAATCTGCTCATCATCGTGTCTGATGTGGAAGCACGACCTTGTGCTTCCAGGATGCTGAATGGTTTCACACACACACACACACACACACACACACACACACACACACACACACACACACACACACACGCACGCACACACACGCACGCACGCACACGCATACACACACACATGCGCACACACACACACACACACACATGCATGCACATACACAAGCATGCAAACACGTGCACGCACACACGCACGCACGCGCGCACACACACACACACACACACACACACACACACACACACACACACACACACACACACACACACACACACACACATATATATATATATATATATATATATATATATATATATAGAGAGAGAGAGAGAGAGAGAGAGAGAGAGAGAGAGAGAGACAGAGACAGAGAGACAGAGAAAGAGAGAGAGAGATTACATCCACGGCAAAAGTACTGTGGGTGACGTCAATCCGATCTTGATCTCAAAGGGATGACGCTTCCACAGCAGGTGGAGGACACTGGTGATGTGATCCTGGGTCTTCAGACTGGCCAGCTGACCTCCCTCCGTCTCACACAGCCGATGGGCTTCATGATGAGACGTGGATTTCCGATAGCGGATAGCGTAGCACTTGCCGTCCACTTCGAATCCGTCCTGGTGGTTTACAACAGAACAGGATCAATTTGAAGAGTTTTTTTCACATTGATCAGAAACTCAAAGATTTTCAGACTCAAAGCCTGTAGCCTTTTATGCCCAGTTCACATGTTAACTTTAATTTTGACACCTGTCCTCACCCATGCAGACGTGAGTTCACATCAGTCTTCACAGTCACCAAGGTCTTGGGCACTGCTGTTGGAGGACGTCATGGAACCATCCAGAGCAGGACACGTCCTCATGCTGTCCCCACGACTAACGGTTACTGTCATCAGCAGCGGGATCTTAGTACGTCCTGTGTATGTTACATGAGAACAATCACCCCTGAACATCACCAGAATGACTGGCAGCAGCGGGATGAACATCACCAGATTGACTGGCAGCAGCAGCAGGATGAACATCACCAGAATGACTGGCAGCAGCGTGTGTATGTTACACGAGAAAAACAATCATCTCTGAACATCACCAGAATACAGTGTGTGTATGTTACATTAGAACAATCATCTCTGAACATCACCTGAATGCAGTGTGTATGAACAGCCATGCTACATCAGAACAGCCATCTCTGAACATCACCAGAATACAGTGTGTGTATGTTACATTAGAACAATCATCTCTGAACATCACCTGAATGCAGTGTGTGTATGTCACACCAGAACATCATCATCTCTGCACATTACCAGAATACAGTGTGTGTATGTCACACCAGAACAATCATCTCTGAACTCACCAGAATGCAGTGTGTGTATGTTACACCAAAAACAATCATCTCTGAACATCACCAGAATGCAGTGTGTGTATGTTACACCAAAACAATCATCTCTGAACATCACCAGAATGCAGTGTGTGTATGTTACACCAGAACAATCATCTCTGAACATCACCAGAATGCAGTGTGTGTATGTTACACCAGAACAATCATCTCTGAACATCACCAGAATGCAGTGTGTGTATGTTACACCAGAACAATCATCTCTGAACATCACCAGAATGCAGTGTGTGTATGTTACACCAGAACAATCATCTCTGAACATCACCAGAATGCAGTGTGTGTGTATGTTACACCAGAACAATCATCTCTGAACATCACCAGAATGCAGTGTGTGTATGTTACACCAGAACAATCATCTCTGAACATCACCAGAATACAGTGTGTGTATGTTTACACCAGACCAGAACAATCATCTCTGAACATCACCAGAATACAGTGTGTGAATGCTACATCAGAACAATCACCTCTGAACATCACCTGAATGCAGTGTGTGTATGCTACATCAGAACAATCACCTCTGAACATCACCAGAATACAGTGTGTGCATGCTACATCAGAACAATCACCCCTGACCATCACCAGAATACAGTGTGTGCATGCTACATCAGAACAATCACCTCTGAACATCACCAGAAGGACTGGCAGCAGTGTGTGTATGTTACATCAGAACAATCATCTCTGAACATCACCATAAGGACTGGCAGCAGTGCAGGCCCTCCTTTGGTTGGTAGCACACGGGCGACCTAATATTCATGCTCTCTCTGTGGACTGCTGGTGCTGAAACTGGCACAACATACCTGGAAGTAGTTGTGTTTTGTGAAAATGGAGTGAGCTACCTGATGTTCTTCCTCTTAAGTGTGTTGAGACAGGAAAGGAATGTAGCGAAAAGAAAAGGATGTCATACAACAAGCAACAGAGCATACTGTTAACTGTTCTCTGCCCTATGTAGGATTTCCTTTCATACCATTCAAACTAAGTTTATCTGTATCTGTTTCTGTTCGTCTGTATGTTTGTTTGACTGTATTCAAGATCGAAAAGATTGTACCAGCCCTGAATGCATGTTCATTTGTGTTTGTTCATTTCTCCAGTTGTTGTTGCTGTGTAGATGTAGGGTATATGGACAAGTTTGGAACATCCTTTTTGGAGGGATGTCTTCTTTTTGTTCTGTGTGCTCTATTTGTCATTTCTGCTGGACGATTCGCTGTCGTAAGCAGCATTCGCTGGAGTTATGGGCGTGTATTTATTTCATCATGGGAGCAAGAGTTACCCTACTTGTTTGTTATTTACTGTTTACTGTTCCCTGCCTCCTTTAAGATTCCCTTTCGTACGCGTCAGAGTTATCTGTATTCCCTTCAGTTCTTCTGTGTGTGACTGTTTGACTATATTCGAGATTGGAAAGGCTGTACTAGTCTTGAATACATGTTCATTTGCGTTTGTTCATTTCTCCAGTTCTTGTTGCTGTGCAGATGTGTCAGGTACAGAGAATGTTGGCAAGCTTGGAACATCCTTTTTTTTTTTTTTTGAAGATGTCTCCTTGTTTGTTCTGTGTATTCTATGTTGCAATTTCTGCTAGGCGATTTGGCGTCGTAAGTAGCATTCGTTTGGAGTTATGGTCATGTATTTATTTCATCATGGGTGAAAAAGGTACTGTATTTGTTCGTTATTCATAATAGAAGAGGTCAGTTTCAATATCATCAGATACTAGTGCAGACTAGTCCTTACGTGCCCTCTACATCCGCTATATACCATGAGACAACAGCACACAGAGTTTATGCCCAGACAGATCAACTGACTCTGAAGCAGTACCACCGAACAGATGTTAAACTTGGGGATAACATGTGAGAGATATCGTCAGCACCAACAGGATATATGTGAGGGGGTGGGTGGAAAGGGGTGGGTGTACTGTGTGAGGGTACACAGCAGCTCTCAGTCTCTTCAGCCTGAGGTGCTTTGAGACACTGAACCACGAAACACGTGCAGACGGCTGTACAGGTACCGAGGGAGACAGTTTGCATTGTCCTGCAAGTCCAGCTGGGTGATGGACGATGGGGTTTATCCGACTTTGAGGGCCTGGATAAAGGGGCACACTCACAGGCCACTTGCTTCAGTCTTCTGATTTTCTAAAACAGACTATAGGTCCAGGCTGGCAAAGAAGTATATCAGCGTTTGTGTCTGGATGGACTTGTTGGTGGTTAGCAAGTGGAGTAAAAGAAAGTGTGAATGTGAATGACTTTTGTCTGTGGTCACTTACAGCCTTGATTCCTTTCATACAACAGTGGGGCTGAATTCACCTGTTGGTTGCTCAGAACAAACATTTGGACTAATTCACCTGTAGGTTAACAAAAAAAAGATTAAAAGTTCCTCGGGTCTATCAGCTGTCGGGGCAGTGAATTGTCAGACGTCACCACGTCTAAGGCACAGTGTAATGGAAAGCAGAGAATCAATCCTTCTCCTTCCCCTACCTTTAGTCTTCCCTGGACTGAAGTTGGTACTTTTTTACTGCTGGTCAGAGAAGGTTTTCAAGCCAACAAGACCACTCCACGAGTGGTTCAAACTCACGACTTTCAGCTCCACAGGAACCCTGTGCTAACCTACTGGTCAGCATAGAACAAACATTGAAACTGAATTCACATGATGGTTAGCAAGGAACAAACGCTGTGACTGAAAAAGATATGTCAATTCATGTGTTAGTAGTCTTTCAAGGAATAAATGTACCTTTATAGTTTTTGAATTGGAAATGACTTTAGTCCAAACTGGAAAAAAAAACTCAACTATCTCTGGATAGCCGTATGTTTAGAAAAAAAAACATCCATGTCACACACACACACACACACGCACACACACACACACACACACACACACACACACAGGCCATGAAATTTCATGAGCATATAACAAACATTTGATTCCAAGCAAGGCCATAATTAAAAGTTGTATTTATGGGTAGATATTGCGTGCATGTCGTTTCTCTTTTACTTAAAGGTCTTTTAACATCAGTTTATAAGAACGAAAATGCTCTTTTGTGTGTGTGTGTGTGTGTGTGTGTGTGTGTAACGTTTAACGTAACTGAACTTTAATGTCCATCTGCTATATTCTCGTGCATGCTTGCTTCGCCTGGCCAGGCAACCATACTTCCTTAGAGACTGCTTCATGTTATAGTCCGTTTCATGAACATGTTACCAGCACTGTGTCCATTTGGGTTCATGTTATAGTCCGTTTCATGAACATGACATCAGTACTGCGTCCATTTTGGTTCATGGTATAGTCTGTTTCATGAACATGACATCAGTTGTGTGTGGTCACCTTTATCCAGAAATGAGCTAACGACCCTTTGTCCAGTTCCACACCCATCATCATGCATTCGTTGAGTTGACAGCTCCCCAGGCTTCAAGATCGAGCTGCCACTTCTCTCGTTCTCATTTCAAGCGAACAGCCACCTTGGCTGAAGGTTGGAATGGCTTTGCTTTTGTATGCACGCTGGAAATCTCTCTCTCTTCTGTCTCTCTCTCTCTCTCTCTCTCTCTCTCTCTCTCTCTCTCTCTCTCGTGCATACGTATTGACGCACTTGCACACTTATTTTCGCTTATGAATTTCTATAAACGTTAACGATGTAGTTCCAGAATCCAGAGTGTTAATCAGATGAAAATTTCAAACTATCTTTGTTGAATAGAGAAGGTTTTAGATTGTCTTTGAAACAAACATAAGAGAAATGCTGCCTAAGTTTGAAAGGGAAAATTCTAGATTGTAGATATAGAATGGAGCAATTTTTCTGTGGCCATTTTGACAATGATTTCAAGACGGGGAGAGGGGTGGGGTGGGGTGAAACACATAATTGTCAGCAGAACATCAAAGGGAACATGGGGAGAGAGCCAAGTAAAATTGATAAATGAAGCAGAGTTTGTTAAAATCTTATTGTAGATATAAGCACATTTCTACTGAATCATGCATTTGACAGGAGGCCAGTGGAGATGGAATGTGGGTGTACAGACTTGACCTAAATTTTGTAGCTACCGAAACAAGCCAGACTGCATAACACTATCAACACAGACCCTCGTTCTGGTCTATGTGCCCAGTTGACATTGCAGTCACAGAACTGAAATTCCCTCAGCACACCTGATTTCAACCGCTTTTGATTAATTTTCCTGAAAAGTCTAAATCCGATAGTGACTTTGTTTTTGTACAGTGAAATAGAGCTATCTTTCATCTTATTGACAATAGATGTTTTAAAGTCAAAATAATCATTTTGTTATTGTTTGAGTTGAAAATGACATACTTCAAACAAGGAGCACTGATTCGGTGCTTGAAGACACCAACGGGTTGGTTGTTTTCTCTGTAAATTAACCAATGAAAATCGACTGCTAGTAGCTTGCTAGCTGGTATGATATGATGTAGGAAGGACTGTGTCTGTACGCTGACACCACTGGTTAAAAATTTCTCCGAGAATTCGGTCATTTTTATTTTTAGAAGACCGTCGCTATCATTCTCGCGACGTGTCCTGAGTGACAGATCGCTAGCCGTGAGTATTTTCATTTTTTTTTGGAATAAATGAACGAGTTTGAGCTGATCAGATCAGAAAAGTGACGCTGAGACTTGACAACGCTCAAGAAATGGATCAATTTTTTTTTTTTTTTTTTTTTTTTTTTCAGAATTGGTCACTTCAATTTAGTCATATTTTTAACACATTGAGCTTTGCAAACAGGCAGCGGCATAACCTTTACCGGTTGACGTTTTTCACTACACGGACCCGATCGTGCGGGTCGCCCAAGACCCACACATTTTGTAGAGGCTTTTCCTATTGCTTATCCCTATTCAGATCGCGTGGGTCTTGTAAGAGCCACACCTGATAAAGGGCGGTTCAGCAACTTATTCCTCACCCGATGGCGTGGGTCATGTGCGACCCATTAATATACAGGTCCTCGGAGAACCGCGACTAATTACGCTGATGATTGATTGTGCCCATACATGAAATTTCTGTGATCAACGGCTTTTAAGATCGTTGAGGAACTTCTAAGATTTCATGAGCATAGCTGTATCAGTTCATAAGATAATGATGTTTTTATTTAGTCACTGGGTCACGGAAGGCCCCAGGAAATACGGTAAAGGTTAACACATTTCAGCAATGGAAATTTTGCATCTAAGACGAAACGGTGGACTAAGAGAGTATCGTAAAATGAATGTGCTTGATTTGGCCAAGAGAGGTCGAACCCGGCAGACAAGTGATTTTATTTGGGTTGAGTTACCAATGCGAACAGCTTCCGTTTACAGGTGTATAACTGAAGCCGTATCTAGCATCGGAAACACAGGTTTGCTGTTTGTTCACAAGTTCGAGACACGTTTGAGGATGGATTGTGGTGAATTTGTGCCCCTTCAGCAGCAAATATTTTTTGTGACATATAGATAGGCTGTCTGTAAGTTTTGTTTCAGATGTTGTGAACATGGTAAAGAAGACAGAATCTAGCAAAAATGTGTGGGTTTGTTTGTCAGAGTTTGATTAATCATTTTTTTGAAAATACATTTTTATTACAGTTACATCAGAACAACAAAGAATGATGAGAACATATCATCTTGCATACAGAGGTGTGTTTACAGACATGTATTCATGCAAATATTCATACATCAGTATCTGACATCCTACTTGGCTACTTATCGAGAAAAGGTATACAAAACACAAGTAATGTAAACCAAGTCGTTTATAAAGGTAAGTACACACACACACACACACACACACACACACACACACACACACACACACACACACACACACACACACACACACACACGCACACACACACACAGATAGATAATATGAATATAGATGCAGCTAGTGTATGAAATTGTGTCACTGGCACATCTATCATCAACTTGTATACAAACATACACACACACACACACACACACACACACACACACACACACACACACACAACACACAGATAGATAATATATGAATATAGATGCAGCTAGTGTATGAAATTGTGTCACTGGCACATCTATCATCAACTTGTATACAAACATAGGTTTACAAATACATGTATGCATACCTGTAAATACTGCTCCATACATGTTGTTTCTCATGCATACTAAGTTTCAGGTAGCGGGGAAAACATTTATTCATCTAAATTTTCAATTATGGTGCAAATGGCAGGGTTTTATGTGGTAATCTTTGAGGAGAGATCAAAACTAACTCAACACAGTGTCACGTATACTAAACTTTGAGATGATCTGAAACAGAAGAATAGCATGGTCGACATTGTTACGACAGATGCCATAGAAACATTTAGTATGATGAGAGGAAGGGTGTTCTGTTTTAGTACTCCCGAACACCAAAAATGCTTTGCACTATCAGTTCAGTGAAGGTCTACACCTTTGTGCTCAGACACCCCTGACACTGGTTGGCACGTGCATGCTAATTCCATGTTGTACAGCTCACCTGCTGACACCTGCTGTAGTGGCAGTCGTCTTCGTCACGCCCATCTGAACACTGCACCCTGAGGTCACAGGCCAGGTGAGGTTGGAGACCGTGCAAGCCTTTCCAGTGGTCCTCAGTGCAGTTCCACTGACCGCTGGGCAGCTGGACAGGCCTGGACGTGTTCTGAACACACACACACACACACACACACACACACACACACACACACACACACACACTTTATTTAACAGAGTATTTGAAAGTGGAGAGTATCCTGAGAGCTGGACAAAGGCTGTTATATATCGTTTGCACAAAAAAAGGCAGTCGAAAATCAGTAAATAATTATAGAGGTATCTCATTACTAAATGTCATTAGTAAGATTTACAGCTTAATAATTAATGAGAGGTTGACAAGATTTTGTGAAGAGACTAATCATATACCCGAAGCACAAGCTGGCTTTCGTAAAGGCTATAGTACAACAGACAATTTTTTCACACTCCAATCATTGGTCCAAAATATATTCAACCAAATCAGGAGGTGGATTTTATGGATTGTTTGTAGATTTTTCCAAGGCTTTTGATTGTATTCATAGAGAAAAGATGTTATATTTGTTATTATCTAAAGGTATGGTAAGATCTTTAGCACTCTAAAAGCTATGTATAAAAAGGTGAAAGCAGCAGTGTGCGTTGGAAATAAGATAACAGAATACTTTGAATGTATTTCAGGTGTGAGACAAGGATGTATTTTAAGTCCTCTGCTGTTTTCTATATTTCTTTCAGAACTTCAGACAGAACTGTTAAATTGTGGGGCAAGAGGAGTTGATATTTTTGCAGACACATTTGGAATTGTTTCACTGATGTATGCTGATGATATTGTTCTTGTCTCGGATAATGCTATGGACCTTCAAAGAAAAATCGGCTGTTTAGAAAAGTACTGCCAAAAATGGGGATTGTCGGTGAATATGGACAAGACAAAAGTTATTGTTTTCAGAAATGGTGGTTTTATTAAAGAGTGAAAAATGGAACTTTGACCAAAAGGAGATAAAAGTTGTATCATCTTATTGCTATCTAGGAATTAATTTCTCTTCAACACTAAACTGGACAAAATGTGTAGAAAACTTGAGCAGTAAAGCATTAAGAGCAGTAGCAGGTATAAAAAGTATATACTTTAAACTTGAAACCATTCCAACTGTAACTGTCTTTAAAATATTTGACATGAAAGTAAAACCGATTTTGTTGTACGGGTCAGAGATTTGGGGGTTATAGAAGTTATGAGGTGATTGAAAGGGTACAAAATAAAATTTGCAAAATGATACTGGGAGTTGGACGAGATGTTAGAAATAAGATAGTTCTTGGAGAATGTGATAGATTTCCTATTTTTATTGATACTTACGTACAGATAATAAAATACTGGTGTAAAATTCTACATTTAGCTGATCATAGATACCCTAAGCAATGTTATAAAATGTTGTTAAATCAAGACAGAGCTGATCGAAAAAACTGGGTTACAAACATAAGAAATATTCTGTGTAGACATGGTTTTGGTATAGTGTGGGAAATGCAAAATCCAGGTAATATTAATCTGTTTTTGATATCGTTTGAAGCTAGACTACAATATATATATATATATATATATATATATATATATATATATATATATATATATATATATATATATATATATATATCACCAAAACTGGCACGAGGCAGTTTCCTCAGTGGGGGATTATGTTTTATATCACCCTGAGATTGTTAAAGCAACATATATTTCAAATCTGGATAATGTTAAATATGGACGTGCAATATGTTTACTGAGAAGTAACAGTATTGCTGTTAATGGCGTACCTCGATTCGGCAAACTATCTACAGACTGTTTTTGTAAACAATGTGAAGGAAATCATGTTGAAGATTTGACCCATTTCCTTTGAAATGCCCAAGGTATACACTGTTACGGCATAAATATATACCTCCTTTCTATTATTGTTTTCCTTCCACAACGAAATTGCAACTCTCAATACTAAAGTTAAAGGGAAAATTATCACTAAAGACCGCCATTTTTGTAACTGAATGTTTGAAAATACGAAATAATGTTTAGAAACAGCGAATTCTATTTCAAGAGTCATGTGTAAATTTAAGAAATATATATTTGCACATGCTTTGTATAACTGTTAACGTGCCTAAAACAGATAATGTCAATAGATATCCTTTGAAATGAATTATCATTATTAAAAAACCTTGTATATGCATTTTGTTTATGGTATGTCCTACATGAATATTGTGTCCTGTCAAAAGACTTCTCAATTGCAGCATTGTAATATTCGGTATCTCTCTCTTGTCCATATGGGTTAAATGGCCTTGAAAAGACTGAATTAAACATATGTTTATTGTTGTTATTGTTATTGTTGTTACACACACACACACACACACACACACACACACACACACACACACACACACACACACAGAGGGATCTGCACGTAGGTTCCCCCCAACCATAGTGCTTAAGTGTATGCGATAGACCTTTATTAACAGATGTAATTATGGTAATAATAATGATAAGGATAGTTGTAACACAATGATGATGATGATAATGATGACAATAATAATGATGATCATCATAATGGTAATAGTGTTACATTCACTATAATAGTAATGATGATGATGATGATGATGATGATGATGATAATGATGATGATGATAATAATACTAATAATTTTTAAAAAGGTGACGATAATGCTGAAAAATAATGATAATGATGATGATAGTATTAATAATAATAATAATAATGATGATGATGATAATGATATCAATAATAATAATAATGATAATGATGATGATGATTTGAGAGCACTCTTCCTCGAGAGTCAAGAGTCTAAATGAATTTGCTGTTTGACATACATAACAGGAGTACCTGAGTAATGGTAAAAAGAAGTCGATAACCAGGGTATTCATCAGGGTAGTTGTAACTGGATGGGAGTTTGCTGAACTCTGCTCGCATCTCTCCCTCTTCTATCATCATGGTTGGCACCTCTATCACTGGGCCGGCCAGCGATGCTATTTTTTGCTGACCAGCAGAATCAGAAAAGTACAGGTTCACAGCCCCCCCTCGGCGGCCGTGAAGAATAGAGGACGGTGAGCATCATCACGTGACCGGGGGGCACGCGCACTGTCTGGCAGGACATGTAATTGGCAGATCTATCGTTGACGACACCGGCCTCAGGATGCCATCTTGGGGACTGCAGCAGACCTGCCGCGGAGGGGAGGATAGGCATGTTCAATTTGTTTGTAGCCAACTCGTACACGTAGACATGCACAGCACACACACATGATGTACGTGCGCGTGTGTACGAGAGCGCCACACGGCGTCCTCTCTCTCTGTCTCTGTCTGTCTGTCTCTCCCCCCTTCCCCCTCTCTTTCCCCCCCTTTCCCTCTCTCTCTCTCTCTCTCTCTCTCTCTCTCTCTCTCTCCTCACCACCTCACCCACACACACAGCTGTGAAAGCTGTACAGATCGTGTTCGCGAGGTGTCCAAGGCCTGACCAGTGGGTCGGGTCAGTGCAGAGGTTAGGTGGTGCTACTCACTCTTACCCACAGGGATCTTGTCTACAACCTTTCTACCTGGCCATCTATTTTTTCAGCCATCTAGCTGTCGGCCCTGTACACTCCAACCTTTTCTATTTGGCCATCCCTTTATTCAGCCATCTAGAGGTACACTATGGTCTGCAGCCTTTTCTACCTGGCCTTGCCTTTATTCAGTCATCTAGCTGTCACCCCTGTACACTATAGTCTCCAACCTTTGTCTAGCTGGCTGTTCCTTTATTCAGTCATCTAACTGTTGTCGCTGTACACCACGGTCCCAGGGCTCAGCAGTCGTGGAGTGGCGTGTGTGGACTGTTGACGTGCTGTGACGCCTCACTGATGACACCGGAATTTATCAATGGGACCACGATCATCTGTTTCACTGTTGTCATTTGTGAGCCGTAAAGAAATATGTCCAAAATAATCCATTGTTGTTCTTTTCTCGTTTGCTTATTTTCTTGTTCGCTTCTTTTTTTTTCCACTTTGATATAAATTACCCACAAACATTCTGGAAAGTCCGCGCCACACTTACATATGTTGAACTCGTGCCAGTAACGGAAAGATAGTCAGTCGTGGTAAGCAAAGTGACCTGTTCGTGAATATTATGTTGCTGTGGTTGTGATATTTACGATGTGTGAATACGAATGTGTACATAAATATATTGTGATTACGCTACAGTACAATGTGTTCAATGAAAACAGAACTTTCATTGCAAAGAAGAGAAAACAAAATTCGATCCATCCTCTCAGAGCCTCTTTGAAGTTCACGAATCGTGTTTACTACGAAACAAAGTCAGACTATCAGAACTATCTATTCCTTGCTCAAGATTCCAGACTGCTGGCATTCGTGGCATCAGAAATGGAAGTAAAGAAAGTCACAGGCAAGGAATGCGGCAGCCTTTGTCACCGTATAGACGCAAAATCAAACGCACAAATATCCTCCTTTCCAGATATTCAGACCGAGGCAAATGCTAGCGGAATAATGAAAAGTGCAGACATGTTGATAACTATTGTTTTTATAACCAAGGCTTAGTTGCAAGAATCTCTAGTTTCAGTGAGAATTTCATGGTTCACATCAACAATGGAAGCTTTGCAGATGATCCCATCATTTAACACGACGTTCACCAAGAGCCGTCGTCTACAACTCGGGAATAACACGAAAGAATTAACATGATAAAGAAAGTGTACATTCCTATATAGTGTCATGCCTGCTTGAAAGTGTTGGACCCTACGTATCCTGACGTTACAATCCAGTTATATGTTCTCAGTGTTTTCATGATTCCATGATTGCGTGCAGTGTTGCTTTTAATGCTTTTGTCAGAAAGTTTTGCTAGTAGGTTCTTCCCCCTGAAGTACCGATTAGCTCTTGAGCTTTTCACTGACACAAAATGACAGTATTGTCAGTGAACAAAATCATGTATGCCTTTTCTCCCTTGTAAAACAGAACAGAAAGTTTTGAAGCATATTTTTGAATTTTGATCAGCAGCCCCAGTTCACATTTCATAAACTGCTGATTTTAAAGTAAAAACAGATTTTTCACAAGCTAATGAAGACACCAACTAATGTCGTACTTTCAGCTACAGTCAATCCACAATACACCGAGTTTGTCTGCAGCCTGAAGAAGATAACAAAACTTTATAGCCTGTGCACAAAGTTACACATGGGTGATTTGATTTGATTTGATTTAATTGATTTAATTTAAAGTCTGTTCACAGCAATGGTGATATTAGACTAGAACACATGGGTGATCATGCATTTTTGTCATACAAAAGTTTGGGCGTGACTAGAAAAAGAAAAGAAAAGCAGATCTAAATTTAAGGGTGAAATCTGAAGCTGAAAGACGTCATTAGAACTTAGCATTGTTTCACACACACACTGTTTAGTACACTGGTCATTAAAGGACAAAGAGGAACAAATCACACACTTCCACCAATCAGTACACTGGTCACTAGAGGGCAAAGGGAAACAAATCACACACTTCCACAGGTCAGTACACTGGTCATTAAAGGACAAAGGGGAACAAATCACACACTTCCAGTGGTCAGTACACTGTCATGAAAGGACAAAGAGGAACAAATCCAAGGAAAGGTATTTGTATCATCCTGTCCTTCAACGACACTTTGTAGACCTGTCGATCATTGATCAGTGAACAAGACCATTCTTTGAAGATAACCAACTCTTTTCTGTGTGCGTGACGTGCTTTGTGTAAGTCTGGGAAAAATTACCATGCTCACAGGGATAAGTTATTGGCCCCAACAACCTGCTGTGAAATATGAACAGTAAAATAAATCGTAACTCTACACAGTGAAACAGGCTGGTACCTGTTCTTGTTTTGGTCGCAATTCAGTACACGAAAAAACTCATTTGATAAACAATGCGTATAAACGTCAGTTTAGTCAGATCCACTCCTGTTTGACAGTTTATACATACAATGTTTTACGTATTTTTGTCTGGCAGTTTTAAGCGTCGAAGCTGGCTAATTCTCTACGGTTTATGAATTGGCACAAATGTTGACATCTCTAGGGTGAATGCTTGAACTTCTTCCTGTGAGAACACTTAGAATCAAACGGATATGTAGTGGTGCATGCTTCAATAACCTGTAGACATGCAGTCTACCAATGGCAGCCTCGGCCCTGGAAGATCTCATTCAAATCACGATCACAAGGTTTCTCATATGGCAGCGAGAAACAGCACATGATGTAAAGGTCCAATCGTCTGAAGCAGTTGATCCCTATTGCCATCAATATAGTGGAGTTTTCCTCCGGATGCTTTTGTACAATTTACAATTAGGTTTGGCCGCTAGCTCAGGAAAGACTGTTGGACATTAGAACTGAGTTGGAGAGGTTTGATTTCAGGAAAGTAGAGCTGAGTTTGGAGAGGTTTGATTTCCTCAAGATGGTGATAGTAGCCAGTCTGGTATACATGGAAAAACTGAAAATGGGTAAATGTTGTGCATTATCCCCCTTCTTTTGAGGTAGTTTACATCAATTTCATTCTAATCTAACTCACGTTGCTTCGTTAAAAAAGTTTACTGTTTAACTGGTTCAGGTTTTTTTTAAAAAGTGAGTCGTCGCTGTACACTGAATTGACCCCCCCCCCCCCCCCACCCACCCCCCCCCCCCCCCCCCCCCCCCCCCCCCCCCCCCCCCCCCCCCCCCCCCCCCCCACCCCCCCCCCCCCCCCCCCCCCCAACCCCCCCCCCCCCCCCCCCCCCCCACCCCCCCCCCCCCCCCTCCCCCCCCCCCGCCCCCCAACCCCCCCCCCCCCTCCCCCCCCCCCCCCCCCCCCCCCACCCCCCCCCCCCCAACCCCCCCCCCCCCCCCCCCCCCCCCCCACCCCCCCCCCCACTAACCCCCCCCCCCCCCCACCCCCCCCCCCCCCCCCCCCCCCCCCCCCCCCCCCCACCCCCCCCCCCCCACCCCCCCCCCCCCCCCCCCCCCCCACCCCCCCCCCCCCCCCCCCCCCACCCCCCCCCACCCCCCACCCCCCCCCCCCCCCCACCCCCCCCCCCCCCCCACCCCCCCCCCCCCCCCCCCCCCCCCCCCACCCCCCCCCCCCCCCCCCCCCCCCCCCCCCCCCCCCCCATCCCCTCCCCCCCCCCCCCCTCCCCCCCCCCCCCACCCCCCCCCCCCCCCCACCCCCCCCCCCAACCCCCCCCCCCCCCCACCCCCCCCCCCACCCCCCCCCCCCCCCCCCCCCCAGGCCCCACCCCCCCCCCCCCCCCCCCCCCCCCCCCCCCTGTTCAGTCTCTGTGATGAATAACACTTATACAGGCGATCCCCTTTCTCTGTGGCATACCCAATGACCTGATATTTGTTTGTTAATGTGCATAGATCAGCTGATCTGTGGTAATGAGCTGAAGAATGCAAACAAACAAACAGATCACTACTGACCTGTCTGATGGCTGACTGCACAAGGTTCTAGCAGCCTGACTGGTGAAGCAGACCCGTCTCCAACATCAGTGAGCGCCATCACACACCAGGATTACCATTGAAACACAGCCACTGGTGACCGTTGTCAAATCACCACAAAAGACATCGGCACCACCCTGCACCACGATGTCAGTCAACTGTCAGTGAAATGTGATTGGCTGTTTCTTCTCTGCTGAGTGCAGTAGAAGTTCAACACATGTGATTGTCAGAAGAGGGGGAAGGAGGCGAATGGGGTTTAGACGAGGTCACTTTCAATCAGTACTCATCACACCCAGTACAACTTTTCCTCTCCCAACTTTGAACCTCTGAGGGTAGACGCGCGCAAAAATAAAGTATACCCCAAATTGCACGGTGAAAGCAAATGGATCTATGCTGATGCTGTGGATGCGTTTTTTTTATTTACTTTGTTCTCCAGTTCCTCGCATGATGTCTTGTTCATGTTATTTAAAAAAAAAAATTGCTTAGTATTTGACGAAATAGTTGTCAAGCCATATAACTTACAGCACTTCCCGCGGACATGTTGTATGTCCTCCCTTCCCCCTTCTCCTCCATGTTGTATGTCCTCCCTTCCCCTCCTCCTCCACCTCTCAACTATACTTGCCAAACGTGAATGAATTCTTTCCGAACAATTCGCCTGCTGTTAGCTGTACTTTACTATTTATACGATAGCAAGTTTTCATGAAATGATTAAACGGGACATAGAATGGCATGCTACATACAGAGGAGGCTGAGAGGTCTGTTAGGCCGACAACTTGTCGTCTGAGAAAATTTATAGAAATGAGACGGCTGGATTTAAAAGGAGTCTCAGGTCACATACGTCATTGGCAAACTTGCATATTTGTTGGTTCCTAAAATTATCTCTCTCTCTCTCTCTCTCTCTGTCTCTGTCTCTGTCTGTCTGTCTGTCTGTCTCTCTGTCTGTCTCTCTGTCTGTCTGTCTGTCTGTCTCTCTGTCTGTGTCTGTCTCTCTCTATCTCTCGCTCTCTCTCTCTCTCTCTCTCTCTCACACACACACACACACACACACACACACACACACACACACACACACACACACACACACACACACACACCAGACCAGTGTTGAAGACAAGAAATAACACAGGGACAATTGTGTAGCAACTTGTATTCACACCGTCACACAAATAGACACACAGCACATGTCTAAAAATTGCTTGGGTCCTGAGAAAAAGTAAACCACCTTTTTTGATTCGAGTTACCCGATCACCATCTACTGCATACTTTTCAACGCTAAAACCATGGAATACAGTCCTTTTTGTTTGAAATAATGGTCTTTTAGTCTTGCTGTCTGGTTCAGCCCACTCACGTCCTATCTGTGTTGACTACCGGTCCAGCAAAACGTGACACATGTCCATCATCAAGACACATGTCTCCATAGGATCAGGAAAGACGTAGAGTCGGGTTACTGATGTTGACAGCTGGGCATGCCTTCTCTTGTGTGTCGCCCCGACTCAACTGGAGTGGAAGGTCAAGATGTAGATCTTACAGTGGAAGGTCAAGATGTAGATATTGCAGTGGAAGGTCAAGATGTAGGTATATAGCAGGAAAGTTGGGAATGAGCTTTGCGTGGTGTCCGGCAAGGCTGATGAAATCTGTGTTTGGTCCTGGCAGGATATGCAGGGTCTTTGGACTCACCTTGTTTTCATGGAGCCACTCTTGCGCCATTCTGAAATCTGTTGTCAACAAAAGCCACGTTGTCTGTGCCTCCATGCTGCCACATGACTCTAATCAGCTGTAGGAAGACGCTGTAGGAATGACTCATGTAGAGTTTCAAGGTATTATTTCTAGGTACATGCATGTACCTCTAGATCCCAATGTTCTTCATGTCCTTCAGCATCCATCTCATTCAGGGGCCATCTGACCATCCTTAGCTGCATCTTCAGGAATTCATCAGTCTCGCAGTGAGTGACAAGTGGTATCCTACACATGTCTCTGGGGATGGGCGCTTACCAATATCTTATGCAGAGATAGGTTTGGAGAAGTGTTTTTCTCCACACGTATTTAGAGGAACTCTTCAGCTGTACTGAATCGACAAACTCCAGCCTCAGCTAGCTTCTAGTTGTCCACAAATGTGCCGTTCTCACCACCGTTCACCTTGTCAGTTACAACAGAATATGCTATGAGGAATTGCTCGACAGCTCAATCGCTCGAACATTTGAATTTTCATCAATGACCTTGAAGACAGACTCCCTGGCCACTTGCAGAGTGGGATGAGGTTTTGATCTGACGTGAACCAACCAGGAGACAGTGGACAGGTGCCCGACCGTAAACCAATCAGGAGACAGTTGGCAGGTGCCCCGACCAGCAAAGCAGTTTCTGGGGCGTCATTAAATCAGTCTGGAAACTGGACCATGAGAATCTAGATCTCTGCCCTCTGTGCATCAAGAAAGGTTGGAGCTCATCCCGGCATTCTCTGGGACTCTTCTGCATGTTTTTTTCCCAGTTTCCAAACATCATCATCATCGACAATCGCTTCACATGTGACAAGGATTTTTTTTTCCACAGACCGGCTTCTCCTCCGCGGTGATAGCACAAGTAGCCTCTTTGATTCAGTTGGTGTTTGTTTTTCTTGTACACTGTACTTCTGTGACAGATTTGTACGAGTCACCTTCAGTTTGCCTTTAGTGCCATTATGTGCTCTGCACGAGTCACCTTCAGTTTGCCTTTAGTGCCATTATGTGCTCTGCACGAGTCACCTTCAGTTTTGTCTTAAGTGCCATTACGTGCTGTTCACGAGTCACCTTCAGTTTGCCTTTAGTGCCATTATGTCTCACACAGGTCCTGCCCTCCTATCGACGGTGGCAGCTCTTTTGAATGAATCGTCCTCTGGTTGCGGCTGGCTCAAGGAATCAATTATCACCGTGTGTCCGTAATGGAACTTCATAACTTCGTATGGCGGTCGGTCGTCGTAATATGTGCACCCCCCAAGTTTCTTATGCTGCCCCCCCCCCCCCCCCCCCCCTCCCTGGTCCATGTCAGGGGAATGGGAAGAGTGCATTTTGTTTTAATCTACAGAATAGTTTTGTCATGAAATCGTAGTTACAGCTTCACCATTTTGATTACAGCCATTTGTGCAAAGACTCATCTCGTTTGTGACAGATTGTCTCAGTCTAGAGTCGTCGACATCTCTTTCCATTCAGGAATGGGATTAGGTGCATTTTTTTTTAATCTACAGTAGTTTGTCATTTCTCTTGGCAAAGGCACTTGCTCTTCAGAAAGAATTTTGTGTCATTTGTAAAAGATACAGCCTGCCGCACAGAACATTAGGCAACATGGTCAGCACATGTCTGGGCCATCAGTCCTTGCTGCAGCCGCTTGTTAGCATCACTGGTGTCTTGTTGTAACGCTTGTTGTAGCATGAATGGTGCCTTGTTATACCGCTTGTTAGCATCGCTGGTGCCTTGTTGTACCGCTTGTTGTAGCATGGCTGGTGCCTTGTTGTACCGCTTGTTAGCATCGCTGGTGCCTTGTTTTACCGCTTGTTAGCATCGCTGGTGCCTTGTTGTACCGCTTGTTGTAGCATGGATGGTGCCTTGTTGTACCGCTTGTTAGCATCACTGGTGCCTTGTTGCAGCCACTTGTTAGCATCACTGGTGCCTTGCAGCCGCTTGTTAGCATCACTGGTGCCTTGTTGTAGCCGCTTGTTAGCATCACTGGTGCCTTGTTGCGGCCGCTTGTTAGCATCATTGTGCCTTGTTGCAGCCGCTTGTTAGCATCACTGGTGCCTTGTTGCAGCCGCTTGTTAGTATCACTGGTGCCTTGTTGCAGCCGCTTGTTAGCATGGCTGGTGCCTTGTTGCAGCCGCTTGTTAGCATCGCTGGTACCTTGTTGTACCGCTTGTTAGCATCATCGCTGGTGTACCTTGTTGTACCGCTTGTTAGCATCACTGGTGCCTTGTTGTAACGCTTGTTAGCATCACTGGTGCCTTGTTGTACCGCTTGTTAGCATCACTAGTGCCTTGTTGCAGCCGCTGTTTAGCATGGCTGGTGCCTTGTTACTGCTTGTTAGCATCGCTGGTGCCTTGTTGTACCGCTTGTTAGCATGGCTGGTGCCTTGTTGTACCGCTTGTTAGCATGGCTGGTACCTTGTTGTACCGCTTGTTAGCATCGCTGGTGCCTTGTTGTACCGCTTGTTAGCATGGCTGGTGCCTTGTTGTACCGCTTGTTAGCATGGCTGGTGCCTTGTTGTACCGCTTGTTAACATCACTGGTGCCTTGTTGTACCGCTTGTTAGCATCGCTGGTCCCTTGTTGTAACGCTTGTTAGCATCGCTGGTCCCTTGTTGTACCGCTTGTTGTAGCATGGCTGGTGCCTTGTTGTACCGCTTGTTGGCATCGCTGGTGCCTTGTTGTACCACTTGTTAGCATCACTGGTGCCTTGTTGTACCGCTTGTTAGCATCACTGGTGCCTTGTTGTACCGCTTGTTAGCATCACTGGTGCCTTGTTGTACCGCTTGTTGACATCACTGGTGCCTTGTTGCGGCCGCTTGTTAGCATCTCTGGTGCCTTGTTGCAGCTTCTTGTTAGCATCGCTGGTGCCTTGTTGTACCGCTTGTTAGCATCACTGGTGCCTTGTTGCAGCCGCTTGTTAGCATCACTGGTGCCTTGTTGCGTTCACCGGAGCTCGTTTTCGTGAACTTCCTTTTCCAGAAATAGAGCTCAGCACTCGAGGTGGCGCGTCATCGTGCCACAGTGTGCTGACGGGTAACACTCTGCTGCCTTGGTACGTCAGATCCATAGTGTGCTGACGGGTACGTCACACTCTGCTGCCTTGGTACACTCTCAGATCCATAGTGTGCTGACGGGTAACACTCTGCTGCCTTGGTACGTCAGATCCATAGTGTGCTGACGGGTAACACTCTGCTGCCTTGGTACGTCAGAGCCATAGTGTGCTGACGGGTAACACTCTGCTGCCTCAGCAGGTCAGTCTGGTTCTGAAATTCTTCGTTACGAAGATGGGTTACTGAGTCTTTTGGGCAAGAGTTTTTTTCTCCGCGGACAAAAATTAATAGGATGTTTGATTTTACGATAATGTATTACCAAACAGTGTATTCATCAATGCAAGATATGCATGTTATCACCCCCCCCCCCCCCCCACCCCCAAAAAAAAAAAAAAAAGTAAAAGTACAAAAAACACGTCTACGCAAAACAACTATGGAACTGTTTTTAAACAATGTTTTTTGTATAAATTAAAAGATAAGAACATTTTCCTATAATGACATATACATGGTAAAAATGTTTATACAGTTGTGTGTACTGCATCTTTGCATTTTTGTTCCGTTGTTTGCTGTATTTTTTTTTTTTGCAGTAATGTGCTGTCTGTTATGCTGTTGTCTGCACAATGTCATAGATTTATATTTTGATTCTAAATGGTAGGAGTGATTTGCATTGCTGTCAGCCTGTTGATATTTCTGTTTACTTGTCAATGGCTGGACTTTATAATGATTAAGAACTAAGGGAAATATAATGTGAATTAACTGTGCACAACGGGGGAACAAGTAAAGAAAACAAACTGAAAAAAAGAGGATCAAAAGACACATATATATTAAAAAAAAAAACCCACTTCCTAAAGAGAGTGCAGAATTCAAACATTGTCTCGTGATACGTTTGTCCACGTTGTTTTAGCGGTTCGCGCTAACATTTATTTAAGATTTGTTTAGATTTCCGGCTGCCGTCGTCTCGCTTTGCAATAAAAAAAAAGACAAATGCTAATCCTTTCAATTACAGAGTTCAAGGTAAATGATTAACTGAAGGAGACTGTAATGATGCAGTACAGAGGGACTGGATTCTTGTCATGCATCGCCATATCATCTGTTTATATCAAACGTGTAAAATCCAGAATCTTCTGCATCGCCATATCATCTGTTGATATCAAACGGTGTAAAATCCAGAATCTTCTGCATCGCCATATCATCTGTTGATATCAAACGGTGTAAAAAATCCAGAATCTTCTGAATTATGAGAAAACCGATCAAGAAGCTCACTCTGACGAAATACAAAGGGAAAGTTATACATAATTCTCAGAGATTCCCGTGCTTTGTTACATTTAATTAAAGTTTGTATCAGTACATGCGTAATGACATATGCACTAGTTTTGTATTGAATTTAATTGTTTGATGAAACGAGCGTATCTAAATAAAGACAGTACCAAAGTCTCTTTGCAAAACGTAAAAAAAAAGAGAGAGAGAAAACACTCGGAACATTTGAATGTCCTGCTGTCAAAAGCGTTTCTTCCCCACAATTCTATTTTTCAACCTACATAGCATGCAACTTCACCCATCTGTCTCAATGTACATACTCTGAATTTTGACATTGTCAACTTTTAATACGAGTTTATGTGGTTTCAATAACGCTCCAACACAACCAAATTCTAACAAATCGTCTTATTGTATCCTGAAAAACACAACGACATTTAAAGATTAGTATTAGTCGCAATTTTGTGTTCGTATCTTGGTTTCCAGGATAGAGAACAAACGGACATTTTGAATGAGTGGAATATATTTTGTGCACTTTAATTTGAATTCACAGTTTTGATTATCATTGAACGATCATACTGACAGTTTTCAGTTCAAATTCAGGGGGAAGGAGGAAGGAGTGTGTGTGTGTGTGGGTGTGTGGGTGGGGGGGGGGGGGGGGGGGGGGGGGGGGGGGGGAGGGGGCGTCGTCGAATCCATTTCGCTGTAAATGTGAGCTGACTTGCGTTCCTAAGATTGTCGAGTTATGTCATGTGTTCCAGCACATGGAACAGCTATGTCATGTGTTCCCAACACATGGAACAGTTTATACCATGCGTTCCAAACAGATGTAAAAGTGAAATCATGTGTTCCAGCAGATGTAACAGTTATATCATGTGTTCCAACAGATGAAGTTATGTCATGTGTTCCAACAGATGTAACAGTTTTGTCATGTGTTCCAACACATGGATTAGTTACGTCATGTTTTCCAACGCATGGAACAGTTATGTCATGTTTTCCAACGCATGGAACAGTTATGTCATGTGTTCCAACAGATGGAACAGTTATGTCATGTGTTCCAACAGATGGAACAGTTACGTCATGTTTTCCAACGCATGGAACAGTTATGTCATGTTTTCCAACGCATGGAACAGTTATGTCATGTGTTCCAACAGATGGAACAGTTATGTCATGTGTTCCAACAGATGGAACAGTTACGTCATATATGTCCCAACAGATGGAACAGTTATCTCGTGTGTTCCAACAAATGTAGCACGCTTCTCATTGTCTTTTTCAACAATGACTGACCTTGAGTATCAAGTATGCATTTCTGATTTTTGTTTGTTTGTTTGTTTGTTGTTACTAAACTCAGTCATAACACAAAACTAATTGCATCTGAAAAAAAGCAATTCATTGTCTTTCCTTTAAAAAAAGTCATGTTTCCACCATCTTAAAAACAATATTATTTCAAAAGTAAGGTGGCTATACTGTAACACACTCTGTACTACCCAGCTCCACATGAGACGTATGTGTGGATGAACACACAGTGAATTTAATATGCTCACCCATCATGCAGCAATCAAATGCAATAATGGGTACTGAAGTGTGACAGAGACAGAACGATGGATCGATTGTCTTATTTGCTCGTCTCAATAACAAGGTGCTTTTTTTTTCAATCGCTAAATTTCCTTTTCCTGATACGCTGCTAAGTCTTACAGTTGGAGGCATGAATCAGTATGGTCATAACAACAATGGCAAAAATCTGTTCTAGGTTTCGCTTTCTATCAGCATATACTACTCTTCCTTTTCTTGCTGTTGTTTAGTGACATCATAAAAGCAATATTTATATACTTTGAAAGGTGATGTTGGCGGATTTATACTGTAATACTCTTGGACGAAACACTAGGACACAACTGTAAAGAAAAATGGTTTTGATGCAACATACATATACATACCAAGTCAGTATAACCACAAAACCACTTTCCTGTAAGCAGTTCCTTTTATGATAAACCGCACTAACACCACACATACACTTAAAGAGCGTGCAAGATACATTTTCTTGCAACTAAGCAGCACTGGAAGATCTTATTTATTGTGAGAGGGAGGGAGAGGGGAGAGGGGGGGGGGGGGAGAAGTGACGTACGCATCAATACAGTCTTCTATATATTGATAACAGC
>JADBJO010001047.1:497500-500850 GCA_016801955.1 Conus betulinus | reverse complement strand
CCACCCCACCCCCCCCCCCACCCCACCCCCTCCACCCTCCCCCTTCCAAAGTCCTGGGATGAAACGCCTGAGTGTGGAGAAGACCAATCACGGCCTGGGATTACGGAGTAACCTGAGAGTGGCTGCTGACGGATGCGGGTGGGTGGGGTTGGGGATAGGGGGATGGGTAGGGGTGGAGCGGGGAGGGAGGAGTGGGTATGTGGGTTGGTGGGTGTTGGGGAGAAGAGGGGGGGGGCGACGGAGAAGCCGGTTGGAAGCAGGGGTCGCGGGGGGGGGCGGGACACACAATGGGGCGGCGGCTGTCAGGCAAATATTAGTCTTTTCTGGCTTAATTGGGCTCACTAGAATTCCCCTGCTGTAGGAATCCCCATTTCAATTAAATCAATGATGCCTGTCCACTGATGTCCCTTCCAACCACCCCTTTCCCCCAATCAAAACACCAACATATACACACACGCAGGCAATGGCACCACAACGCACCACACATGCACACCACCACACACACACACACACACCACACACACCCACACAATACACAAACACACACACAACACACCACATAACTTTGCCTTACACTCCCTTTCTGCCCTCCTCCATCTCTCTCCCCGTATCCATCCCCCCACCACTCCTGCCACAAACCCTACCACTCCCCTTCCGGCCCTACAAATTTTCCTGCAAATGCAGCATTGCACCGTGCAAAGACTCTCTCTCTCCCCCCCCCCCCCTCCCCCCACACACACTCCAACCCAGCCCAACCTCCACCCCGTCCTGTCCTCACCCCACCTCTCTGCAAGAGTTGCAGACTGCACCCAGAAGACCAGTTCCTACAACACACTCTCTGCAAGTTGTAGACTGCACCCAGAATAACCAGTTCCTCCAACACACTCTCTTCAATTTGTAGACTGCACCCAGTAGAACCAGTTCCTCCTCACACTCTCTTTCAAGTTGTAGACTGTGTGTAGAACAGCTTCCTCCCACACTGTTGCAACTGTTGTGAGCAGCACCCGGAGATAGCTCGGGAGTTAGCCGAGACCACAGTGCGCACGATTTTAAACTGATGGAGAACTTAAAGAGGGTCTCGTAGCTACAACTTGGATGTCAGAAGTCTGACCTGCGCATTAGCCGACGTGAAACAAGGTGGAAATAAAATGAGGAAATGGAGAACAGTAAACAATAAACAAGTAGGATAACTCTTGCTCCCGTAGAAAACCTAACACAGAGGAAGTTTTATTCAAGACGGCACATCCTTTTAAACTTGAATAAAGTCAGACAAATACAAAGACGAACAGTCTAATAGTGGGTGGAAAAAACAAGCGCAAGGCCAACACTAACCCCTCCGTCATCACAGTAATGACTTGGGCAAAGATTCGAACTTGGGGGGGGGGGGGGGGGGGGGGATGAAGAAGAAGAATGGGAACATGAAATTAAGGGAAATGCATATTATACAAATGAAAACTCTTTACTAGCTGCATGAGGAACCGTCGTAATCCCCTCGAAGGCAGATCTATTTGATTGCCTGCTCCTAGGCCTTTCGTCCGCTGGATCGGACTCCTCAGGGAAACACGGCTGATTGTGTCTGTGCTCCTGGCGTCAAATAGAAAACACACCCAATCCATATTACTGTGGTGTTTCTCACCACCAAGGATTCAAAAAAAAAAAAAAAAAAAAATCCAACAGCGTGAAACAGTTTCGGATAATGGCATTCATTGTGTACGTATCAGTTTTGAGTGAAATTCACTACAATGAAATAAACATGGCCTGCATGAGGTTGTAATACCCAGTCATCTTAAATATGTTTTTGGACAGATAACCACAGATGCATTGTGGCTGGTGTCGCCCGGACTAAGCAGAATGAAGCATCGACGATGGTTGCTGTTGAAACAAAATTGATACGAATTCGCAAGGGGTTGTCCATGGTTTAGGCCTCTCAACTAGACTAGATCGAAACTTCGGCAAACTAATGCCAGTTGTGACTAGTTTGTGACGAGTTTGTTAGAGAGCTCATGTAGGCGTCACTCGGAGCAAAACTCTCTCCCAAACAATGTGACGTCGTGATGAGATTTGTAATATGCTTGCGACAAAGCCGTGGTTACGTCATTAAGTGAAAGCTAGACACATTAAATGACAAAAAAAAAAAAAAAAAAAAAGTAAACAGTTCTGTCACGTGTTTGTGAGAAAGCTTTGATGTGTTCAGCTAGAGGCAAAATACTCGAACGAACAGGCAAAGAAACAAACAAATAATAAAAAAAAGTCTATCATGCAAGTTGTATAACATTTTTGTGAGAGACTATTAGTTGGCTCAACTCGATCAAACGCCCGCCAGAATAAACAAATCACAGCGTGTTCTGTGATGTGTTCGTAACAGAGCATTAGTACGCTCGACAATCAAAAGGACCCCCCCCCCCAAACAAAACTGCAAATGGTACGCTCAACAAAGGCACCCCCCCCCCAAAAAAAAAAAAAAAAAAAAATAATATATATATATATATATATATATATATATTATATAATGAATAGATGAAAAACACAAATCGTAACTAGTTTGTACACAAGTTATTTATCAAAGAAAAAAAGAAAAGAAAAAACAATTTGGTATGCTGGCCTTACAGGCGCAAACCTTGCCAAATATAACAATCGTAAACTTCGTTTGTATTCAGGGTTTGTTTGTTTTTTTGTTTTTTTTTGTTTTTTTTTTTTTGGGGGGGGGGGGGGGGAGCCTTAATACACTCAACAGCAGACGAGGAAACAGTCGCCAAAAATAAAATCAATACAAAACCAGACGAATTGTCTTAATTAACGGTGTTGATGAGAGAGAGAGAGAGAGAAGAGAGAGAGAGAGAGAGAGGAGAGAGAGAGGAGAGATAGAGACTCTGTGGCTCTCAAAATTTCAGTTAAGACAAGACTGCTCGTCGACCACGCGCCGTCACACACAAACCTACAAAAGTGACAATAGACAACAGGCAGGACAACTGGGGAGACAATAGTTGTGTCCCCCTTTTGCCAAGCACGTGATGACAGTTGCCGGGCTGTCTGTCGGTCGGTCGACCCTCCTTCCATGCCGTTTCGCCCCCCTAGGCTAGAGACAGAGACTTGAGAAGACAGGAGGATAAGATCAGAATAGTGATGTATCGCCAACCCTTCATCAGATTGACTCCAATGGCTGGCATGTTGACCAAAGGAAGCTTTATGGTCGTTTTAGGTCGTTTTTATATCCCCACCTCTTGTTGTTAGGGGCCGTGTGTTGGTTGAAACCAGGGGCGGCGAAGTGTGTGTTTTATTGGGTCTTAAAAAAATGATTAGCTTTCATGTTTACTCTGGGGGATAGGTAGATGGATGGGGGTAGGGGGTGG
>JADBJO010001047.1:490000-492500 GCA_016801955.1 Conus betulinus | reverse complement strand
GCCGCCAATGTGGCAACAGAAAACTGTCCTCTTTTTTTTCTGGTGTGTAAATGAAGCTTTGGTTGATTAAATTAGAGAACTATATAAAGAAGATTAGAGGGGGGGGGGGGGGGGGGGGGAGAGAGAGAGAGAGGAGAGAGAGAGACGAGGTGTAGAAGGCAGTGTAAATATTTCAGTACAGCAGTCTACTGATCGCAGCGAACTGTCAGTGACTCGCTGTAAGGGACACGGCAGTATGGAAGACGGAGCGTATCCCCCCCCCTCTCTCTCTTCTCTCTCTCTCTCTCTCTCCTTCCACCGCTTTAACGCTCTCTGAACTGAATCAGGTACCCAGCAAGCTTTCAAAAAGAAATTTAAAAAAAAAAAGAAAGGAAAGCAGCAAGATGCAAAACGTATAAAAACATACTCCCATTTTATCTTCCTGAAAAACGTCCACAATCAAACATGCGTCATAATGTATTTTGACGTCACAATCAAACATGCGTCATAATGTATTTCGTCATTGAGACATTTCATAAAGAAGAAAAACCGTTACAGGCCCGTTACAGCCGTTAGTAACGGCTATAACGGTTAAACTAAAAACATCGGGCATCATCCATGACCCATAATAAATATACCTACAAATTTTCAGACAGATCGGCCCAGAAGGTTTGTTCTGGAGCGAGTGGAACACGTTATGACCACGGACAGGACACACAGACAGACACACAGACAGCACTTCTTCGTTCCCATTGTAAAGTACTACTCCCCTGTTCTAGAAGAACTGGGAGTACAAAAAACCGAGAGAGGATGGAACTAACGACCCTCAGTTCAGTTCCGCAGTCAAACGTTGTGACCCTCTGATTGTGGGACGGACCTCAAGGTAGGTCGAAGTGCTCTCTCTCATACACTGCAGTCTCTTGTTTGCCCAGGACGTGGGGCCTGTAGGTTGGCGGTGGATCGATCGATAGGCTGCTGACTCCAGGCAATCAGTGACCGACCGCTCTGTGTCGCCTCATAGTCGACGTGACTCGTCAGCGACTGCGTGGGCCCTGACCACTTGGCCTTCGCTCGCCCCCTCTCTCTCTCTCATTGGCCAGTTCTCCCTTCTCGGCGCGGCGCTGCCTGTCTTCATTGACTGGAGATCTCGTTTGTTGGATATTCGTAGCTCTCCGACAGTAGGTAGGCAGGTAGGGGGGTGTGTGGGGTTTTACGATCAGGTTTAAACGTCTACACACTGAAGTTTCAAAACGGAGTGACTGAGGGCGGAAAATGAAGCAAAATTTAGAAAGAGAAGGGGGTTAGTTACCGCCAAGGACACAGGACAAACAGAGAAACACTACGTGTCTCGTCCTGTACTCTGTTTGTCTGTGTCCTTGGCAGGTAACTAACCCCTCGCTTTCTAAATGTTGTCTACACACTTACAAAAAGTGATCTGAAGGGGATAGCCGGCTTAGGAGGGGGGAAGGGGGGGGGGGGGGGGCTGGAGCTGGAGCTGGAGACTATTTTACTCTACCTTAGTACCACCTAGAATGACAGCGCATGAATATTGACAACCGGTCATTCTACTGACTATAGAAACTGAACTTACAACTCGCTGTGCTTCTCATCAGGAACCCAGGCTGTTCCAGGTGAGCTCCCCCAGTTTGTGCCAGGCTGCACAAATCGCCGTAAATAAGCTTTTCTCGGTTTGACCAATTCCTTCAGGAAGATTTGAGTGACCGAACGAACGGTCTTTCTCTCTATTCCAAAGCCTCAAGTTCACCCGTAGAACTAAAGCCGCCTGTGTCTCAGAAACTCTCATTTTCCTCACTGCCTTCAAGACGGGCTGACATGGCACAACTGTTCCATGATCAGTTGTACGTGTAATGTTTGCGCGATTGTGTCACGGTGGAGATTGTGTGGAGAAGCTAAGGAATGTTTGTGTTGATTGTATTTATGGTATGCCGGCCACGCATATGGGATACGCATGAATAAGTATTGAAATGTCGTTGTGTAGAGTTTGTGACTTTAAGAACTGCGGGAGAGGTGTCTGGAATATGCGTTTTAAGGAATATCTAAGATAATTGTTATCATAATTTCAATCATTGTTATTGTGGATGTTGTTTTTATTATTATTGTTATTATCATACTACTACTACTAATAATAATAATATTATTATCATCATTATTATTATCAATATTATTATCATTATTATACAATTACTATTATTATTATTATACTATCACCATCACCATCATCATCATCAGTATCATTTTTATTATTATTATTATTATTATTATATTATTATTATTATTATCATCATTATCGTTGGTTTTTGTTTTCTTTGTTGTTGTCATTATCGCTGTTACTGTTGCTGATCTTGTTTGTTATTGCTATCATTATTGTCGTCTTCGTCGTCGTCGTCGTCGTCGTCGTTGTTGTAAAAGGAAAACAGTTTCAGGAAGATTTATATCTTCACCGTAAGTTCCCCTCACCCCCTCGCCCACCCACCCACCCCCGCCCCCCTCCACGTCGCGC
>JADBJO010001047.1:482500-485000 GCA_016801955.1 Conus betulinus | reverse complement strand
GTGTGTGTGTGTGTGTGGTGTGTGTGTGGCGTGCGTGCGTGTGTGTGTGTGTGTGTGCTCGAACAAATGTGGAGAGGAAAATGTGAATGGAAAAAAAAAAAAAAAATAATAGTGGATTCTTTCTAAACAAAAAGTTTGTTTTTTTTTTTTTCTTCCTTTCTCTCTCTCTCGCTTCTGTCATTTTGTTCCTTTAAAAAAAAAATTGTTTTCCGATTCTTGTTTCTCTTTGTATTTCTTTTTTTGCTTTTCCCCCTTTCTTTCTTTCATTTCCTCTTCTTTTTTTTTTTTTTTTTTCTTTTTCTTATCTCCCTTTATTTTTGAATGCCCCACCACCACCCCTCGTCCCCTTACCCATAAAAGACCATTTCTTTTGTTTAACATGACAGGGGTTTTTTTTGTGTGAGGTGAGTTTTTTTTTTAGTCCGCACAGTACACGGACTATAAAAATCGACCTTAGGGGGAGGGGGGAAGGGGGGAAAGGGGGGGAAGGGGGGGGGGGAAAAAGGGAAGAAGGAGCAGTTTTACATCATTTTAATCACCATTGTAATCACCGCGCCCGTATCAAAACGAATGATTATATTAATACGTCGCCATCCTTCAAAGCATTGCTTTGCAGAACGAAATATGACATCTCTACAGCAGGCACTACGCAAGAGACTAATCAAAAGGAATATGACCAGACCGCCAGATGAATGCAAAATGGCACCAAGAGTCAGGCGTCCTAGGCCCTCCAGAACCTCCACACCAGGATGGTAATGAATAAAGGCTGTGGAACGCTTCAGCATCGAAACGCGATGCATGCTTGTGAATTGTCACGTGTTGCTTTTGGCTTGCGGAGGGAGAGGGGAGAGGGGAGGGGGGAGGAGGGTGGCGGGGAGGAAAGGGAGGGGGGGGGGTGTCTGGCAAGGAGGCCAACTTTCCATCCATCTCTGCCCGGGTGTAGTTTGGGTTCAACCTTCAGCAGGCTTTTTTTTTTCTTTTTTTTTTTCTCTCTCTCTCCGTCAACTGGCGTACGGTTGAGGAAAGTGTCATTTGAGAGGGGACGATAGGTAGAGGGAGGAGGAGGTTGTTAGGGACCAGGCGGTGTGTGTGTGTGGTGGAGGGGGGGGGGGGGAGGGGGGTTAGAAAAAAAACGAAACAAAAGAAAAGGGAAAAAAAGAGAATAAAAAAAAAAAAAGCAAAGCGAGACCAGCAGTGTCTGCCCGTCCATCTCACCGTCACACGTTCAACTGGACCTCAGGGGCTGGTGTGGATGAAGGCAGAAAAGCGTGAAAAGAGATGGTGTTTCACCCCAAGCGTGAGGTATTGTTTTTAGCGGGGCGTGCGTCCTGTGTCCCCCAAACCCCCCCCCCCCACCCCACCACCCTCTCTCTCTCTTTTTTCTCTCTCTCTCTCTGGTCTGTCTCTCTCTCTCTCTCTCTTTCTTTCCACTGTTTTTCTCTCTCTCTCTCTTTTCTTTTCTGTTTCTCTCTCTCTCTCTCTCTCCTCTCTCGTTCTCTCCGTCTCCTCTCTCTCTCTCTCTCCTCCCTTCCCCACCCCCCCACCCCCTCCCCCTCCCTCCCCTTTCTCCCTCCCCCTACCTTCCCCTTCTCGACACCCTAATTTCACCGGCGTTGCAGTATGATGAGACTGCTTCTCTTCTTCTCCCTCCCCCCACCCCCACTCCCACCGTCGTCCCTTCCTTCTCCTCCCTTCCTTCCCCTCCCCTCTACATGACTACTGACGATTTTTCTTTCTTTCTTTTTTTTTTTCGCGTTCGTTTTCTTTTTTTTTTTTTCTTTTTTCTTTTCTTTTTCCTTTTTTTTTTTTCTTTTTTTTTTGGAGGGGCATCTTGTCTCCAGCGTCGCTTTGGTTGGTGTGTTGGGGAGTTGGCTTCAGTTCGGCGGTCCAGTTCAGAGGAGCTCCTTACCTGGAGCCTGAGTTCGTCGTCGGTGGACCCCCATCTGTAAGCCTCCTGAGTGTAGCTGTGTTTAGAGCTGTGACTGGTGGTGCTGTGCTACCTGGTGTTGGCTATCTGCGCGAAGGAGGCTTGGTGTCTTTTTTTTTTTTTTGCTTTGTTTTCTTTCAAATCATCGGCGTGATGGCTCTGTGGGTGATCACACAAAGTGTATTTGGTGACTTCACTGTGAGGGTTGTACGCAGATACAGCGAAGGTAAGACCAAAAAAAAAATAAAATAAAGAAAATGAAGAGCTGCATCTCTCTCTCTCTCTCTCTCTCTCTCTCTCTCTCTCTCTCTCTCTCTCTCTCTGGCTGTCTGTCTGTTTGCCTGTCTGTCTCTTTCTCTCTTCTGTCTTTTTTGCTCTGTTCTGTGTCTCCGCCTCTCGGCCTCTGTCTCTCACTCTATGTCTGTGTCTGTCTCTGTCTGTCTCCCACTCCCCTCTCTCTCCTCTTGCTCGCTCTTTCTCTGTGTCTTGCTGTTTCTGTCTGTCTGTCTGTCTGTCCGTCCGTCTCTCTCTCTCTCTCTCTCTCTCTCTTCTCTCTTTTCTCTCCCTCCTCTC
>JADBJO010001047.1:470000-472500 GCA_016801955.1 Conus betulinus | reverse complement strand
TCATTTTGTTGTTGTTGTTAGTTTAGTTTGTTTGTTTGTTCTATGGTTCTTTCTCTCTTTTCTCCCTTTTTTTCCCTTTCTTTGTTTTTTTTTTGTCCCCTTTTCACTAACTTTCTTCCTTTTTCTCCTCCTTTGTTCTCTGTTTCTTGAGGGCTTAGAGGAACAAGGTGAAAGCTGCATTTATTTCTTTTTCCTCGTTATGTTTATTAAGGGTTCATTCTCTCCCTGTCTCTCTCTGTCTCTCTTTCGCTGTCTGTCTGTCAGTCCATCTGTCCGTCTGTCTGCTTACCTGTCTGTGTCTCTGTCTCTGTCTGTCTGTCTGTCTGTCAGTTTCTCTCTCTCTCTCTCTCTCTCTCTCCTTTTTCTCTCAGACATGGTTCTCTTTCTATTTTTCCATCTCCTTGATAGCCCTGACAGTGAATGTAGTGCAAGATATCCCCGTGATGAAGAATCCTCCCATGTTGCAGGCTGCATTCCATTTTCATTCTGTATTCTTTTATTCTCAGGAATACGAATGAGCACAAGGCAGCGATCTTTCTTTCTTATCTCTTTTGTTCATCATCATCATCCCCCCCCCCCCCCCCCCACACACACACACACACACACACACACCGTTCCCTTTTTTGTTTTTTTTTTTCTTTTTTTTTCTTAATTTTTCAATCTTAATTTTTAATCGTTATTCTTTTTTTTTTAACTTGAAAATCTGTCTGGGAAGTGGGACAGTGCTGTTGAATATTGTCTGCCCACGTCCAAGAAATGAATAATTATGTGTGGATTTTTTTTTTTCTTTGATAATGGGGCGGTTTGTTTAGCAATTGTTCTAGAGCACATTTAAAGGAAAGAATAATGTGATGATATCTGGCGGATTTTTTTTTAATCCAGTGAGATCGTACGTTACAGCAGGCTGATACTCCTGCGGACACTCCCTGTGTAGACAGACAAGGATTAATCCTATCAACCCAGCAAAGAGAATGAAGTTTTGTGTGTATTGCCTTTTTTTTTAAATCCTGCCATTAAGGCAACCATACTCCATCTTCGGGGAAGGTGCATGCTATGGGTATTCATACCAATGGCAAAACTGGCCTTCTCTTCCGAAAAAGTTGATGATGGGATTTTACGTGTGTGCAAGATGTTATGCGTGCCTTCACACACGATTTATAGTCTCATTCGAAGACTTGTATGGAAGGGAATTGGAGTCAGAACCAATGTTAACTCCGAAGGGGAAAGTCTCCCCCTGTACCGAAACGGCCCGGCGCAGATTCGAACCCGCAATCCCAGGATCACCAAGGTCACGAGTCCAGCGCTCTATCACTGAGCTATTCCGGCATCCCGGTAGAACTCGTAACTTGCGGGAGGCGGAAATACTTATCCTGCCGTACTTGATCTATGGACGGACCTAATAATGTCCTGGCCTTCAGGACCCAAAGCAGTACGCCCTACGTTGGTGGGGCCATTTTCACAGGCCCTGGCTGAAAGACGGGGCGAGCCGCAGGAGACGGAAGAAAAAAAATGGCGGTAGGGTGTAGGATGAACTGTTGTCAAACCCACTGGTCACTTGTCGCCCCTTGGTTGCTCATTGTCAGGGGTGTTGATGAAGTCCTCTGTCGCGATTACAGGTGGACAGGGTTTACAAAGAGGATCGGCAGCCCTGTGTATAGTGCATTGCTAGCATCGAAAGTTAGGATCATCAGGGGTTTCGTTGTTGCAGTTGTTTGTTTTCTGATCAATACAGTAGTTTTCACACACACACACACACACACACACACACACACACACACACACACACAAGCTTCTGCGCTTTTTCGATGTCTTGTCGAGATATTATGAGATAAGAGTGATCGGCCCTGTGATGGAACTTCAAATATGTGTGTGTGTGTGTGTGTGTGTGTGTGTGTGTGTGTGTGTGTGTGTGTGTACATGCATACACAGAGAGAAAGAGAGAGAAATGGATTGGTGTGTGTGTGTGTGTGTGTGTTGTGTGTGTGTGTGTGTGTGTGTGTGTGTACATACATACACAGAGAGAAAGAGAGAAAATGGATTGGTGTGTGTGTGTGGGGGGGGGGGGGGGGGGGGGGGTGCGCGCGCGTGCGTGCGTGCGCGCGCGCGCGTGTGTGTATGTGTGTATGTGTGTGTGTGTGTGTGTGTGTGTGGATGTGGGTGTGAAACCACAAAATAGAAGAAAACAACATTTTTTTTTATAACGGTAATTGGATCACTTGATACTTTTAGAGTTCAGGCTTTCTGGCCGACACAGTTGACTTCAGCCTACGATCGAGCGTGGAAATGCCACCAGAAGTGTGCACCATTCAATGAATTCAGAGAAGAAAAAGAACAAAAAGGGCGGAGGAGGAGGTGTGTGTGTGTGTGTGTGTGTGTGTGTGGGGGGGGGGGGGGGGGGGGGGGGGTCCCGTCAGACCTGTAGCTCTTGAAGTCTACATTGATCTTGTTAGCATCCCTGATCTTGTTAGCATCCTTGAACGTGTTAGCACCATTGATCTTG
>JADBJO010001047.1:462500-467500 GCA_016801955.1 Conus betulinus | reverse complement strand
GAGGCAGGAGGGAAAAAAAAGGGGCGAGGTCTTCCGGCGACAGTAGAGGGGGGAAGGGGGGCCCCGGGGGGGGGGGGTGGTGGTGGTTGCGGAGGGGGGTAGATACGGGGCAGGTTGGGCGAGGGGGGGAGGAGGGGGGGGGGGGGGTCGGGTGTAAAGAAACTGTGTGGGCATAGGAGCAGAATTAAGACCACCACTTGAAGTCTCATTTCCCAGAGATTCATGGGGATTTTGTGGGATCTTAAAAAGCGGAGGGGCGACCCCTGTTATGCTTTTCTCTCTGTCTTTGTCTCTGTCTCTGTCTCTGTCTCTGTCTCTCTCTCTCTCTCTCTCTCTCTCTCTCTCTGTTCACCCCCAACCTCTCCCACTTTCCCTGTCTATCTCTCCCTCCCTCCCCCTTTTGCCTCTCTCCCTCATCCTGTCACTCTCTGTCTCTCTCTATCTCTCTCTCTCTCTCTCTCTCTCTCTGACTCTCGCTCTCTCTCTCTCCTCTCCCTTCTTTTTCCCTCTCTCCCTTTGTCCCAAATAGCTCCATTTTTGATGATGAAGGTTCATTTATTCCTAATTCTTTCGCTTATACATTCTTCACCCTCTCTCTCTCTCTCTCTTCTCTCTCTCTCTCTCTCTCTGCATCCATTTCTGTCTGTCTCTGTCTCTCTCTTCTGTGTCTGTCTGTCTGTCTGTCTCTCTCTCTCTCTCTCTCTCTCTCTCTCTCTCTCTCTCTCTTTATCCGCCGGTCTGTCTGTCTCGTGTCTGTCTCTCTGTTTTTGTAAAATGAAAGATGAATGATTTATTATCCTCTCTTCTTCTTCCTCTTCTTCTTCTTCTCTCGTTATATAACTCACACCTCATTTCTCTCTCTCTCTCTCTCTCTCTCTCTCTCCTCTCTCTCTCTCTCTCTCTCTCTCTCGTTATCATATAACTCGCTACCTCTTCCCATCTTTGTATTACCGTCACGGCCAGTTTGTTGTGGATTCCATTTTCCATTCATTGCTGGTGTCCTCCCCGGAACCTCTCCGTATGGTCTCACCCTTCGCCTGTGCCAGTCAGGAAAGAAAGAGAAGAGAGAAAGCGTCACATGATCAGAATAGGAGGACGCTTAGGACAGCCCAGACCTCCGCCACACAATTCTTTGTTTCTGCCCAGGGAAGTCATAGTAAGTACAGGCTCAAAGAGTATCTTCCCATGTACATTTATTTTCTCAAATAGGATACGGAAATGAAAAAAAAAAAAATCGACGTTTATATCAGTAGAAAGTTTTAAGATTTAATGAAAATATATGAAGTCATCGAAGGGAGTTAATTCGTAAACACTGTGTTCCCAGGAGTCATGTTCAGAGGAGATTGGTAATGAAATTCCCCTGAACAGATCCGGGATCGGGCTTTCAATCCGGATCTGCACCAAAGACATGGGGTGATCCATAGTCCACATTTCCTCTTTCCAACATTTCACTAACATCAGTCGGTTTTTTCTCCTTTTTTTTTTCTGTCTTGTTATTTTTCAGTTTGTCGTTGCTTAGGTTTGAAGTGCGCCACAATGATAATTTAGGAAGTCTGGACCGGTCTGCTTGCATATTTGTTTATTCTTTCTGTTCCTTTAGCATGAGTATTTTTGTGTGTGTAAATTTAAGCTGGGAAGATAGAATTCGTACTCATCTGCGTCTAGTACGCCAGCGCTGCGCACTTCTTACACCGTGCATATTGAAGTCTCGAGGTTTCTAAAAGCATGTACAATCCTGGAAATTGTCGGAAACAAAAAAAACAAAACAAAACAAAACAAAAAAAACTCTAACAGCAATAAAACCGGCAACGGTAAGCGAGGACATGTGTTTGAAACCAGCCAATAACTAACAGAGCGGCGGGGCACGTCTGTAAGGGCGAGAGTTGTAACCGGAAAGGGGGGGGGTTGGGTTTCCGGTTCCTGTAGCAATGGCGGGCTGCGTGAATGTTGCGCGCGGCTGGCGTATTGTTTGGGTGTTGTAAGCAGCAGTGCGGCAGCTGTTGTGTAGAAAACTGTCGCGCACACGTGCGTGCGTCTTTCGAGGTTCAAGTGCGCGTTCGTCTTTTTGCTCAGTCTGTAGAAGCCCAGCTTCTATTCTGCGTACTAGTTCTGATGTGAGCTTGCTTTAAAGCCCGTATGCGGTCTCCCGTGATCGGCTTGGCTTGTGAACAAAGTGACGTGACAGGGAGAGGGTGTGAGGGGAGAAGGTGGAAAGGTGGTGAGGCGGGGAAGGGGGAGGGGGTTGAGCAGATAGGGGTAGCGGGGCAGGGAAGGGGTACACACGTACAAACACATGCACGCACGCACGCGCGCGCACACACACACACGCGCGCGCGCGCGCGCGCACGGATTCCTCATTTTTTCCCTAACGAATTTGGTGTATTCATTGATCTGTTGGATTATTAGTTATTCGCTAATGAGTTGGATGCTGTTGATCTTACTTTTGAGTTGTATTAATCTTTTTTTTTTTAGGGTGGGGGGAGGGTCGAGGGCTTAGAAAAGAAAATGTTGGAAAGGCCTGGAAGGGAGGAAGAAGAAAAAAAAAGGAGGGAGAGAGAGAGAGAGAGAGAGAGAGAGAGAGAGAGAGGGAAGAGAAGGAACACGCATGAGGGAGGAGAGAGGAGGAAGAGAAATGAGAGGGAGAGACAGCAGAGCAAGAGGAACAAGGAAGGAAGGACATTAAAACTCCCCCCTGCACACACACGCAACAGATAGGGAAAGGGGAAAGGCGGAAGAGAAATGATGAGGGAAAAGAACAGCAAAGCAAGAACTACAGTAACAAGGGACAATCTGAAGAACATAAAACTCGCCCCCTGCACACACACACGAAAAGAAAAAAAAAGAACGGTGGGGGGGGGGGGGGGGGGGGGGGGTAGGGGGGGGTAGGGGGGGGGGGGGGGGGGGGGGGAGGTAGCGGGGGAGGAGAGAAAAAAAAGAAAAGGAAACAGGTCCAAGCAGTTCTCGGCCTTGGAACAGGACCCGGAAGTGGTGCAGGTCGGTCGCCATTTTTGTCGGCCCGGGTCTCTGTCGGCGTGGTTGCCTGTAGACGGAGTTTTCACACACACACACAACCACACACACACACACCACACACACACACACACACACACACACCACACCACACACACACAAACCACGCACGCACACACACACTCTCTCTCTCTCACATCATACACACACACCACACACACAACACACACACACACACACACACACACACAGATGGTGATGTTAGGTTAGGTGTTGGATTCGGCGGCAGCAGCGGATCTTCGGAGAAAAAGCAGCCTCACATTACACACTGCTGCTTCCAATCCTGCCCAAGTCTGCCGTGCACCAGGCAGGATCGGGATGGAACCCTGGCATGAAGCAGTGGAGGAGTGTCATCACAACGGCTTCAAAGATTCCCCCTGTTCCGTTTCCCTTTCTTTCTTTCTTACTTTCTTTCTTATTTTCTGTCTGCCTACAGTCTTCTGTCTGTCTGTCTGTCTGTCTGTCCTTTTTTTTCTTTCGCTTTTTCTTTTCCTTTCGCTCTCCTTCTTTTCTTTCTGTCCACTCTCTCTCTCTCTCTCTCTTCTCTCTCCTCTATCTTTCCCCTCTCTCTCTCTCTCTCTCCTCATCTTCCGTCTTCCTCCCTCTCTCTCTCTCTCTCTCGCTCTCTCTCTCTCTCTCTCTCTTTCTCTGCCTCTGCTCTCTCTTATCCCTCTCTCTCTCTCTCTCCTCTTCTCTCTTCCCCTCTCTCTCCTCGGCCTCTCTCTCTCTCTGCTCTGCTCCCTCCCTCCCCCCCCCCTCTCTCTGTCCTTTCTGCCCCCCCCCCCCCCCTCTCCTGTCCCCCACTCTCTCTCACCCCTCCCCCCTACACACCCAATCCACGCATCATAAATAGTAATATCCAGTGATTGGGTGCACGAAATGACAGGCATTCTCCAGGTCCCGAACGCCCCGCACTATGCCAGTCTCACTCGCTCTCGACCTTCCTGTCGCCTACCCCCATTCCAACTGCTGGGGCTTGACACAGTAAGCAGCAGCAGCAGCAGCAGCACAGCAGCAGCAGCAGCAGCAGCAGCAGCAGCACAGCAGCAGCAGCAGCAGGAAGCCAGTGGGGCCCAGCAGCGAAGTCGTCGTAGCTGTTCGGAACATGCCAGCGCATCTCATCCCTCTTGCCCTAATTAGGCCAACGACAGAGGTCGGCACCGATTGTTCCCCTGTCTCCAAACTCCCCCCCCCCCCTCATCCCACCCCCTCAAACAAGCACCCAGCCGCTCTCTACCCCACTCCCACCCCACCCCCTTTCCTCCTCCAAGTCTCTTCGTCTCCCCACCTCCTCCCTTCCTCCCCTTCCACGACATTCTACACTATCCCCCATCCCTCCACATCTCGTCCATTCCTTGTCTGTGTTTCCCCATCGTTTGGGCCTCTGAGTGGGCGTCCGCTGTCAATAGTAACCCTCTGGGGGGTTTTGTTCCTTTTGAGATAGTTTGGTTCCAGTTGGAGGTGGGGTGGGGTAGGGGGATGAGGGTTGAGGGGGATGGGGATGGGGGGGGTTGGGGTGGGGGGGGGGGGATGTAGGGCAGGCTCGTCGTTTACACCTGTTTGCTGGTCGGTTGCTTGGTTCGGCGACGGCTTGGTTCAGACTCGGGTGTGTTTGTCTGTCTGTTTTTTCTCTCTGTCTGTCTGTCCCGCCTGCTTGTCTGCCTGCCGGCCTGCCTGTTTGCCTGTCTGGCTGGTGGTTCCTGTATCTGTGTGTGTGTGTCTGTGGGTATCTCTGTATGTCAATATGTGTGTCTGCCTGTGGTCTGTCTGTCTATCATTGTCTGTCCCTGTCTCTGTCTGTCTCTCTGTCTGTCTGTCTGTCTCTGTCTCTGTCTCTCTTTCTCTCTGTCTCTGTCTGTCTGTCTGTCTGTCTGTCTGTCTGTCTGTCTCTCTCTCTCTCTCTCTCTCTCTCTCTCTCTCTCTCTCTCTCTCTTCCCCTCCGTCTACCTCCCTGATATTATGGGTCTCTC
>JADBJO010001047.1:455000-457500 GCA_016801955.1 Conus betulinus | reverse complement strand
GGCCTCTTCTGTTTTCCTTTTTTCTTTTTTTTTTTTTTTTGGCCTGGGTGTCCATGGACACAGGGGATGTCTTTTGTGTGGGCGATGGGCCCCTCCGTTTCTGGCTTTCTCCTAGGGGGACAGGCATTTGGGGGTACTACCCCTGGGGAACTGGACTCCTCTGAGCCCCTTCCCCTTTCCCCTCCCGTCCCCGAAGCCCCGCCACCCTTCCACCATTCCGCTGAAGTTGGTGGGAATAATCGGGGAGCTTGAAAAGAGGAGAGATTGATTGAGAGAGAGAGAGAGAGAGAGAGAGAGAGAGAGAGAGAGAGAGAGAGAGAGAGAGATGGATGGATAGGGGGGCGGGGGGGGGGGGGGGGGCTAGAGGACAGCTCTGAGACTGACACCATATGGACAGAACTGCGCTGTGTTGGAGAGTTAATGCTATGGGCTTCTCTGCTGGGCGTATCCTTATGTTTCTGTATCTCTGTCTATCTGTCTGTCTGTCTGCCTGCCTGCCTGTCTGTCTGTCTGTCAATATGTCTGCTTGTTTGTCTATAGGTCTACCTGCTTGTCTGTCTGTCTGTCTGTCTGTCTGTCTGTCCTGTCTGTCTCTCTCTTTCTCTCTCTTTCTCTCTCTCCTCTCTCTCTCTCTCTCATTATTTTTACAATACAAAGGTGATTGAAGATTGTCGGGGATTAGGTCATTTTTGCTTGAAATTTAGTGTTCAAACTCTGCTTCCTCATTTCAAACACTAATGATTCAGCTGTAATTCAATTTTTCTTTTTAATCTTTTACGAAGCATTAAGCATTCGAATACAGTCTAAGTCTATAAATGTGCCTTCTGTGATTGTAGTACCGATTATACTCGCACACACACGCACACACACACACACACACACACACACACACACACACACACACACACACACACACACACACACACACACACACACACACACACACACCACCACCACCACCACCACCACCACCACCACCACCACCACGACCACCACTACCGCCGCCACCACCACCCACCACAACACACACACACACACACACACACACAGAGATATATATGTATATATATATATACACCCACGCGCGCGCGCGCATGCCCGTACTTACGCACGCACGCAAACCAAACATACTTCGTCTTGAGAACATAAAAATCTGAGAACTCATACCAACCAGCGAACGTTACTTTTATTGGTACAGGGCGAAGGCAAAAAAAAAACACAACAAGAAAACAAACAAACAAGAAAACAATGGCGAAACAGAATGAGAAAAGATGTCCACTCTGATCTGTAGCTCGTTAAAGGCAACATGTTTTTTTGTTTGTATGGGAGACGAAGTGAATTTCACACAGTGGGAAGAAGCTCTTGGGAGAGCTTGACAGCAGAGGGTTTTTCAGGGAAGAAACTTCCCCTCAGACAAGTGTTTCGACCCTGAACTCCTTACACTCTGGGGGGGGGGGGGGGGGGGGGGGGGGGGGGGCGCTTCCAGGTCATGACTCCTAGATACCCTACTACTGCCAACGTTTTCAGCAAGAAACCGAATGAAAAGAAAACTACAAGCTAAACTGCCGTCTTTGCTTTTCTTCTTTATGTTCTGTTTACTCCAAAGATTAACATATGTATCAGGTCACGTGGTTCGCCAGGGTGCTGTAAAAACTATCTTGTCATTGGTAGAAGAACCTTCGGTATTCATCTGGGGGTGGGGTGGAGGGATGGAGGGGCTCTGTCTCCCAACAAACACCCATTACAGTCACACACACACACACACACACACACACACACACACACACACACACACAGAGAGAGAGAGAGAGAGAGAGAGAGAGAGAGAGAGAGAGAAAACTCACGTTCCGTGACAAATGTACTGGTGGATCTCACCTAACGACGGCGTTACGACCGATTAACGATAGCCGAAGACACATCCACGAATACCTCCACTCACCAAACAGCTCTCAAACTACCCCTCACCTGAAAAAAAAAAAAAAAAAAAGAAAGAAAGAAAGAAAGAAAGAAAGAAAAAATCCTTGCGCGTATCCACGCGCGAAAGAAACCGAACTCCCCCCCCCCCACACACACACACACACTCACACACCCACCCACCCACCTACCTACCCATCCCGACCCACCCACCACGCCATCCCCACTCCACCATCCACACACTACCCCCTCCCTACTCCCGTCGCCCTCCCGTCCGACTAGGTCTAAATGGACGGGTGAGTGCTATTGATTGGTCGATCTGCAAGAAGCTCAGGTGAGGAGTTAGGAGGAGGACGAAGGAGGAGGAGGAGAGCGAGGCCCAGTGAGTGATGTGATGTATGTATTGGCCAGAGCCGCTGGGCCCGAGAGGTGGGGGGAGGGAAGGGGGTGGGTGGAGGCGGGGCGGCCGCCGCCATTGAGGCCAGGGCCGTGGCGGCCATGATGGCGGTTGGTTCTGTTGTGGGCCTCACTGCCGGCTTTATTTATCGCCGGCCGCAGGTCGTCAACCTGACAAAAGGACGCGTTA
>JADBJO010001047.1:415000-435000 GCA_016801955.1 Conus betulinus | reverse complement strand
TCCGATTGGGATAAATTGCGTTTTGAATAAGCTGGTAAGGCCCCCCCAATTGCTCAGCATCAAAACGTGTGGAGAGAGAGAGAGAGAGAGAGAGAGAGAGAGAGAGAGGAGAGAGAGAGAGAGAGAGAGAGAGAGAGAGGGCCATGAAGGGGTGAGAGACTATATGAGTCCATAGACCCAGGGACACCTTCCTTTCTCAGGAGTCCAGAGTATCGTGTCGCGGGGACCGCGGTCACAGCGGGTGTCACCCCATGAAATCGCGCAGGTGGTTCAACTCTCGGGAGTGACCATTGGACATGGGTGTGGTGGGATGCCGCTAGTGGCGAGTGAGGGAGGTAGTGAGGGGGGGGGGGGGGAGAGGGGAGGAGGCGTAAACCGGGATTAATGGGACACTTCAAAGTGGCGGGGTGGGGGGCGGAACTTGGAGAGGGAGGTTAAGTAAAAGGGGGAGGAGAGGAGATGGGTGGGTGGGTGGATGTGGGGTGGAGCTGGGATGGACGCGGTTTGGAATGAAGGGGGGAGGGAGGTGTGGTCGGAACGTGAATGAAGGGGGGGGGGGGGGGAGGGAAGTGTGATCTGAAAAGAGGGAGGTAAGTGTGACAGAAACCACCTCAGAGAGAGGGAAGGAGGGGGGGGGGGGTTAGTAGCTGAAAAGGAGGGAGGATGAGAGGGAGGAAAGGGAGTGGTCTTGGGTATATTGTCACGTGCGTGCCAGTTGCGTCACATGACCTGCTGACGACATTCGGATTGGATACTAGGGTGGGACGTGACATTTATGGTGTGGTTGCTCAACACTAGAATAAGAATGAGCGCACCGAAACACTCGTGTGTGTGTGTGTGTGTGTGTGGTGTGTGTGTGTGTGTGTGTGTGTGTGTGTGTGTGTGTGTGTGTTAAAAGCAACGTACTTATTTGATTTAAAAAAAAATCTTTTAAAAAAAAAACTCTAGAAGAAAGGAATTATATATACATGAAATAAAAGACAGATAAGTAGCCTACATTGCAGAACCTTCTTCTACTTCAAATGTTTGTTTCTGTGGATGTTCGTGGTAGCAGCCCTGTTCGGTTTGTTGTCGTCGTCATCGTCGTCGTCGTTGTCATCGTCTTTGTTGTTGTTGTCACTCTTTTTTCCTTCTTTCTCTTCTTCTTCTACTTCTTCTTCTTCTATTTCTTCATCATCTTCTTCTTCGTCGCCGTCGTTCGTCTTCTTGTTCTTCGTCTTCTTCGTCTTCTTTATCTTCTTCGTCTTCTTCTTCTTCTTCTCACACCCTGTCTTCCGTCATCCTACTCAGCTTCCCCTCTCCCCCCTCTTCCCTTCCTCCTCCTCCTCCTCCTTCTCCTCCTCCTCCTCCTCCTCCTCCTCCTCCCTGTAACACACCTCACTTGCAGATGGATCCTCAGGATGGAGTAGGCAGTCTTTTCTCCAACCTCGGCCGCCCTCCCCTCCCTCCCCCCCCCTCCCCAACATTGAGTCTTATAGAGTGGTGGAGTTCGGCTGTGACTGTGTCCTCCTGTCCTTTTTAGCCCCTTCCCCGGAGGGTCCAGCAGTTACCCCTCCTCTCCCCCCCCCCCCCCCCCCCCCCCCCCCCACATTGAGTCTTGTAGAGTGGTGGAGTTCGGCTGTGACTGTGTCCTCCTGTCCTGTCTTAGCCCCTTCCCTAGGAGGGTCCAGCAGTTACCCTCCCCCCTCCCCGCCCCCCCTCCCCCTCCCCCCCCGGCCTTGAGAATGGGCTACAAGCCATCCTCAGGCGGTCGACAAAGTCAGTTATTTGTACCAACCCGCCGAAATATAGAAGAAAACGAAACGAGGGGACGTACAACTGCCGCTCACTTCGGCGTTGTGTACCTGTACGTCTGCGTTTGTCCGCTGTGGGCGAGGGAGGGGGGGGGGGGGGGGGGGGCGGGGCGCTGGGGGGGCGGGGGGGGGGGGGGGGGGGCTCCTTCCCATGCCCCTTTCCCTCCCCCTACCTCTATCCCCCCCCCCCCTTTTTATTATTAAATAATAAACTCCTATGGAGGGAAGGAGGATAGGAGGTGGGAGGGGGGGTTAGGGGGGAGGCTGCGGGGGGGGAGGGGGTGAAGGTTGGCTTGCGCGTGACACGGCGGACGCGTATTGCACGATGATGGATGCCGTACAAATGCGAGGGTAAATACCTGTCTAAGGAGAGACAGACGGTCGGAGAGAAATAGCGGGGTTAGGGAGGGGGAGAGAGGGGCAGACGGTGGAGGGAGGTATGTGTGTGTGTGTGGGGGGGGGGGGGGGGGTGAGGATGAGGGTTGGGGGTGAGGTTGAGGATGAGGGTCGAAGGGGGAAGGGGTAGAAAGAATGGAAAAGACATACATGCAGGAGAAGTTGGTTTAAATTTTTTTTTTTAATTTCAGAAACAAGTCAATAGATATTTGGTTTGATTACTGTGCACTGCAGACGACCAGTGTTGCCCACCTTCTGTCGTGTGCCAGACTGCCTTAGGCAGCCACACCAAAACGGGCAACACCCTGTCACCATTTTTTCTTATTTGTTGATTTTCCATACTTTCATTTTTAATTCTAAATGCCAATTCTAAATGTTGGCTCTTCTTTTGTTTACAAGTATAGCACTTTACTATACTTTTATTGTTACCTCTTTTGCCATGTTTGAATTTGTCTGTTATGGTAATATGTTTGTATATAGGCCGCCATCAGTCACATGTTTACTCTGCAAGTCTCACTGCCAGGGCTGTATATAAGAGTCCTCTTGTTTCCTGGCAAATGTGCTTTGTGTTCAATGTGTATGTTCATGGAAATAAAACTATTTAAACCAAGTCAACAGAAGACCTTCATAATTGTCAGGACGAATGAGCAACAGCAAAGCCTTGGCTTATACTGTGCTCAAATAGACATGTACAATATACTGGCGGTTAAATACATTCACAATATACTAAGCATTTCACCTCGTGCTTGGGATTTTTTTTAAAGGAAACATTGAAAAAGAAAAAAAGAAAACAACACACACAAACAAAAAACAACCCCCCCCCCCCTTCCCCATACAGAGGGAGAGAGAGAGAGGGAAGACAGAGAGAGGGAAGACAGAGAGAGAAGGAGAGAGAGAGAGAGAGAGAGAGAGAGAGAGGAGTGGCGGAAGAAGAGAACAGCCAGACAGAGAAAAGAAAGACAAAAGACAGATACGGAGGGAAAGTACATAGAGAGGAGAGAGAGAGAGAGAGAGAGAGAGAGAGAGAGAGAGAGAGAGAGAGAGAGAGAGAGAGAGAGGCGAAGACAGCACGGAGAAGAAGAGATAAAACCAGAGGGAGAGCGAAGCAAGAGGAATTATGTGGGGGGGAAGGGCACGGGGGGAGGGGGGAGGGGGAGGAGGAAAGGAGGAGGAGGAGCGATGTGACAGTGGCGAGGGCGGGAGAAGACGGAGGGGGGGGGGGGGAAGGGGGGGGGGGGTAGAGGTGAAAGATGCTTACAGCTCTCAGTGTGACAAGGACAACATACCTTCCCCCCATAAAAGTGCCACCCTCTTCCGTGTGGCCTGTCCCGAATATTTATCTTTTCTTGCACCTCTCTCTCTGTCTCTCTCTGTCTGTCTCTGTCTCTCTTTCTCTCTGTCTCTGTCTCTCTCTCCTCTCTCCTCTCTCTCTTTCTTTCTCTGCCTCTCTGTCTCTCTCTGTCTCTCTCTGTCTGTCCTCTGTCTCTCTTTCTCTAGTCTCTGTTCTCTCTCTGTCTCTCTCCTCTCTCTCTCTCTCTCTCTCCTCTCTCTCTCTCTCATTGTGGAGCTGATGATAATGATGATTTTTTTTTTATTGCTACTTTTTTTGTCTGTCTCTTGTCTTCTCTTCCTATACCCTCCTTGTCTTCCTCATCTTTCCTCCTCCTTTTCCTCCTCTCCTCCTCCTCCTGTGTTTCCTTCTTCTCCTTTCTTTTCTCCACCCCCCCCCCCCCCCCCCCCCCTTTTTTTTTGCCCCTTTTCCATCTCCGTCCTTTTTTTTTTTTGTTCTTCGTCAACTTCTGCTCCTCCTCCTCCTTTTTTTCCCTGCCCCTCTTTCTTTCTCTTCTTCTTCTTCTTCTTCTTCTTCCTTCTCTTCTCTTCTTCTTCTTCCTCCTTCTCCTCTTCTTCTTCTTTTCTTCTTCTTCTTTCTTCTTCTCTTATTCTTCTTTTCTTCGTCCCCTTCTTCCTTCTTTCTTCTTCTTCTCTCTCTTCTTTTCCCTTTCCTTCTCTTCTTTTCTTCTTCTTCTTCTTTCTCTTCTTTCTTCTTCTTCTTTTCTTCGCTTCTTCTTTCTTCTTTCTTCTCTTCTTCTTTTGTTTCTTCCCTCTCTTCTTCTTCTTCTCTTCTTCTTCTTCTTTCTTTCTGATCTTCTTCTCTTCTTCTTCTTTCTTCTTCTTTTTCTTTCTTTTCTTTCCTCTTCTTCTTTTCTTCTTTTCTTCTTCTTTTGTCCTTCTCTCTTTCTTTTCTCTTCTTCTTCTTCCTTCTTCTGCTCTTTCTCTTCTTCTTCTTTCTTCTTTTCTTCTTTCTTCTTTCTTTCTTCTTCTTCTCTTCTCCTCCTCTTCCTCCTCCTTCCTCCTCCTCCTCCTCCTCCTCCTCCTTCTTCTCCTCGGCCTCCTTCTTCTCACCGTTCGCTACCTTCCCTCCTCTCCCTCCTCCTCTCCTCCTCCTCCTCCTCCCTTCTCTCCACCGCTCCTCAACTTCTCAATTCTTCTCCGTCTGTTCTTTCATGCCATGTAAGTCTCAAAGGCCAGTTTGGCCAAAAAGATATCCTCCGTTGTCCAGACTTTCTAACTTCTACAGTTTGCTGGAATCAATCATTTGCCAAGTGTTCTCCCCCGCCCACCCTCATTCAGCCCCAGCCCCTGCACGGACTAGGGACAGATTCTGTACTGCACGGAGCTTGTCGTCGACGCGTGTGCCGCAATGATGTTGAGGTGTTTTGGGTGGGGGGTAGGGGGGTGGGGTGGGGGACGAAGGGGGTGGGAGTGTGGAGTCGGGGGTCTTGGAGGTTGGGTAGGGAAGGAGCGGAGCAGGGAGGGTGTGGTGTAAACGCCCTCACGAAGGGGGTGTGTGGTGTGTGTGGAGTGGTGTGTGTGTGTGTGTGTGTGTGTGTGTGTGTGTGCGTGCGTGGTGCGTGCGTGCGGTGCGTGTGTGTGTGGTGTGTGTGTGTGTGTGTGTGTGTGTGTGTGTGTGTGTGCGTGCGCGTGTGTGTGTGTGTGTGTGTGTGTGTGTGCGTGCGCGCGCGCGCATTGTGTGTGTGTGTGTGTGTGCGCGCGCGTGCGTGCGTGTGTGTGGGTGTGTGTGGTGTGTGTGTGTGTGTGTGGTTGTGTGTGTGTGTGTGTGTGAAGATCTAGGAATGAAAATTGCATTGTACATGAGGACTTTAAAACCAAACCAGCGCTGCCTCCATCCCCTTTTCCCTCTCCCAGGCATTGTGTTTTGTTGTTTGTTTGTTTTGTTCTGTTTTAAGATGTGTTCCTGCTTAATAAACGAGACAGGCGTGTGGAAGTAATTTTGTGTTGCCAGGGATTAATTTGCCTGCAGTCGTCACTGTTCTCTTTGTACTGGCTTCTGTTCTAATCAGTCGGGAGCGGAGGCTGACAATCTTCACACTGTAGTAGAAGGAGAATGAGTAGGAACAGAAGAGTGGAGGAAGAAGTGGGGAGGGAAAACGCGCGCGCGCGCGCGCGCGCACACACACCACACACACACACACACACACACACACACACACACACACACACACACACACACACAGAGAAAAAAATACAGCGACACTCACCACCACACTCGCGCGCGCGCGTATACACTTACACACACACACACACACACACACACACACACACACACACACACACACACACACACACACGCACGCACGCACGCACGCACGCACGCATCCACGCACGCACGCACGCATGCACGCACGCACGCACGCAGCGCGCACACACTCTGATTAGAGAGAGAGAGAGCACACACACACACACACACACACACACACACACACACACACACACACGTTGCACACACACATTACACATACACGCGCGCGCGCGCGCGCGCGCGCACACACACACACACCACACACACACACACACACACACACACACGCGTGCACGCAAGAACACAGACGCATGCAAGCGTGCGCACGCTCGCACACACACACACACACACACACACACACACACACACACACACACACACACACCCACGCATTACAGAGAGAGAGAGAGAGAGAGAGAGAGAGAGAGAGAGAGAGAGAGAGAGAGAGACTGTGCATGTGAGTCTCGAAAAGCATCCTCAAGAACCTCAGCAGATTACCTGCAACCCCCCCCCCCCCGCCGCCCCCCACTCCCCACCCCCCACCTCCGGCCCTTCTATTCCCTTCCGCACTCCCACCCCCACCCCCACCCACCCACCCTCCCTGCACACTCCTCCTCACCCCCCTTCCCCCCCCCCCACCCCCCCCCCCCCCCCCCCCCCCCCCCCCCCCCCCCGTACCCCCTCTCCTCCTCCACCCCCACCCCCCCATCCCCCTCTCTTAATGAAGGAGGCTGGCCGCCGCACAACCAAAAGGCTGGGGGTCGAGGAGGGGTGGCGCGTGGTAAGAAGGCCGCTAATCTGATCAGCGGTGCCAGGCCTCGCTCACAGCCAGCAACAGCAACAGCAGCAGCAGCAGCAGCCAGCAGGCAGCAGGCACCCGTGCTGATCCTACACCGCCAGCCACACCGCTACCAGCAGGACCAGCGTCAGCAGCCCGAGTCCCCTCCCTGCCCCCCTCCCCCCCTCCCCCCCCCCCCCCCCCCCCCCCCCCCCCCCCAGCCCCCCCCCCTTAGACCCCCACCCCCCCGGTCCAACCCCCCCCCCCAATTGACGGCCCCGGCCCCCCCCCCCAAGCCCTAGCCAATTGAACGGCCACACCCCCCCCGCTTCCCCCCCCCCTCCTTCCCTCTCGCCCTCCTCCTCCTCCTCCTACTCCTTCTTCCTTTCTTCTTCTTATCTCCTCCTCCCTAGCCTCGTCCTCTTTTTCCTTCTCCTTCTACTTCCTTCTTCTTTCTTCTTCTTCTTCTTCTTATCCTGCTTTTCTTATCTCTTCGTTCGTTCATGTCCTCTTTTCTTATCTTCGTTCTCATGCTTATCTTCGTTCCTCCTTCCTTCCTTCTTCATCGTCAGGATTGCGATCGCGGTCGTTTCTCTAGGGATATATCGATTTTAATTTCATCTCATCTGTGTCTTTCTGTCTCTGCGCGTCTGTCTCTGTGTGTGTCTGTCTCTGTGTTTCATTTGTATTCTTTCTGTCTCTCATTCTCTCTGTCTGTGTGTCTGTGTCTCTGTCTCTCTCTTTCTCTTTCTCTGTCTCTGTCTCTCTCTATCTGTCTCTGTCTCTGTCTCTCTCTGTCTCTGTCTCTCACACACACTCTCTCTCTATAACTTTCTCTCTCTCTGTCTCTCTCTCCTACCTCACCTCTGTCTCTGACAGTCTGTCTTTCTCTCTCTCTCCCTCTCTCTCTCTCTCTCTCTCTCTGTCTCTCCCTCTCTCTCTGTCTCTCTGATTTTCTCTCTTTCTTTCCATTCCATTCTCTCTCGCTCCTTCCCTCCCTCCCGCCCCCTCTGTCCCTCCCTCTCCCTCCTCCCCTCCCCCTCTCTCCCCTCTTTCCTCACCACCCCCTCCTCCCCGGAGTAGATTGGCCCCATCATGGTGGCGACGGATCGGAGGAGATGTTGACCCAGTCGCCTGTGTTTGTTCAAAGACCGGCCGTTTTCATCTTGGTTACCTGCACAGAAGCTTAGGCGACAGCGGAGAGCTGTATAGTTTGTGTTGTTGTAGTGCTGGTGGTGGATGGTGGTGGTGGGTGATGGTGGTGGAATTGAATGGAGGTGATGTAATGATGGCTTTGTTTCCTGATTACAGGGGAGAAGGGGAAGGAGAGGGAGGGGGAGTGGAGGGCGGAGTGGAAGCGTCTTTCTGTTCAGCTCACGGACACACAATCGTCTTTAATATCATACGAAAGGGCACATTACCAGGGTGGGCGGTGAATATGTTATGAGAGAAATTGGGAGGAAGATAGAAAGAAAGAAAAAAAAAAAAGGGGGGGGGGGGGGGGGGGGGGGAGAGCGGGAGAGCGACATTGATTGTAGGAGAAAGAGGGATTTGATGAGATGAGAGAGAGGAGGAGGAGGAGGAAGAGAGGATGAGGGAAGAGAGAGAGAGAGGGAGAGAGAGAGAGAGGAGAGAGAGAGAGAGAGAGAGAGAGAGAGAGAGAGACGGATATTTTATTTACATAGGTCATAGCCCATAATGAAGGGGGTAAATGTGAACAAATCTTTTCGAAAAAGAAACGGGAACAAATCAATCCAATATCCATTAAAGTGCAACAGCTAATCGACAAACTAAATATGAAACGGTGCACGACAATCTAACTGCATACTATACTTGTAATCTCAATGCCTTGTACAAGAACACAGCAAAACATATATATGGTAGTTGCATTTGCGTAATGAAAGTCGAAATAAAGAAGGACGCTCAGAATATTTTGAATCAATTACTTGACTTCTCAGATCATTCAAAATAAGACAACAGAACACAAAGTGAACCGCATTTTCTTCGAGAGAGAGAGGGGGGGAGAGAGAGGGGAGAGAGAGAAGGGGGGAGGGAGAGAGAGAGAGAGAGAGAGAGAGAGAGTCTGAGTCTGAGTCTGAGTCTGAGTCTGAGATGATTTATTTGTTTACATCTGTAATATTTACGAGATATTATTGTCCACGCAGTTCAGTATATTTCGGGCATACTAATAGAAAGTGCAGCTCTGTTTCAAGAGTATCTGTACAGAATGGACAAAAAAACGTTAATACCCATATTAACATTGCGAAAGTTGACAGAACGCGAACGCAACGGTAACATACCAATTCTAAATCTGGTTAACATCTTACGCATGTTAATACATTTAACCACACGGAAATAGGGGCACAAAAGACAGTGACTGACCATACGTAGCATAAACGTTGTAAAATGTGTGTGATTCGAGAGCAGAATGCCATTCCTGTCTACAACAATCAATTAAACGCTGTTTTAGCTGGACAATAAACAGCTTAACATCCCCTACAGACTGTGCTTCCCACACAAACCCAAAACCAAAACATATAAAGCATGTTTCTAACTTTACATGCCCAAGTGGAGTAATTTTGTTCCTGTAGAGTCAGAAGCATTGAATAAGCTTTTTTTAGGGAGTCTATAATCATCCATAGTAACAACACGCAACCAAAATTTTACACATTTTGCGAAAATATTGACTTTTAGAGGGTATCTACCTAATTCTCCATAGACCAAATGCTTTGGTGTTCTCCGAGTAACACACATAAAACGCTTCAATGCTGACAAGTGAACTCTCTCAATAATAACATGATCACACATAACGCCCCATATTTCCGCACCATACAATAGAATTGGCTGTATTTGACTGTCAAATAACTTTAAAAAATATGTCTGGTGAATGTTCTCCAATTGACCATAGTATTCTTATTATTGCTACAACCCCTTTTCCAGCGATCGGACAAGTCTCGCAATGTAGACTGGAATGAAAGCCGCTGTCGTGAGGATAATGCCAAGGTATTTATACATATTTACAACATTTAATGCGTCATTTCCATATGTCCATTTTTCATTTTCAGCTAAGTAACCCCCATTTCTGAAGACAATAACACCTGATTTACCAAAATTTACAATTAAATCTAGTCGATTCGCTGTACTGTACAAAATTCAAATTGCGTTTGGAGTCCAATAACACTGTCAGACAAAAGAGCAACGTCATCTGCGAACAACAAGATCAGTATTTCAATCAGATCAGGTGATAACTGAATACCATGTCTACCGTTTTCGTTAATTTCTTTTGTAAGCTCATTAATTAGCAGGGAAACAAAAACTGGAGAACATACTTCACCCTGTTTCAGACCTCTAGGGCACAAGAAAACATCAGTTAAATCAGCACCAACTCGCACACGGGCTTGAACGATAGAGTACATACTTTTCAATGCATTCAAAAGTTTACCTTTAATTCCGTTTGCATGAAGAATTTTCCATAGCTTATCCCTGCTTACTGTATCGAAGGCTTTTCGAAAATCTATAAAGGCGACATAAAGTTTTCTGTGCCTTAGCAACTGTTTTTTGTACACACGCCATAAGAGTAAATACATGATCAGTAGTACAATGGTTATCCCTAAAACCAGCTTGTTCCTCTCCTACCACCTCATTGGTCTCAATCCACTTTGTAAGTCTTTTATTCAATACAAAACTGTACAATTTGCTGCATATATTCAATAAAGATATTCCACGGTAGTTGTCAGGCTGATTTGGGTCGCCCTTCTTGTACAAAGGTAGTAAAACAGCCACTGTCCATCAGCAGGAAATATGCCATTGTCAAAGATGTGATTGAACAATTTTAACAGAAAAGGCAAAATGTTGGCGGTGCTGTGTCTATAAAACTCGCCTATTAATCCATCAGGACCTGCGGCTTTCTTGTTCTTCAAGGCATCAATAGCACATACAATTTCATGCGCAGATATTGGTTGATCTAACTCCCTGTAATCATTCTGGGTCTGGGTATTCACATTATCATAATACTCATCAAACACGGCGTCGGAGTTCAAACAAATTTGCGGCACTTCGTTAAAAACACATTACGGAAATGTTCAAACCATTCCTGAGGAGAAATAGTATTATAAACACCTTGTCTTGGCCTCACGGAACGAACAGTATCCCAGAACTGTTTACTGTCATTTAAATGTCGATGTAATGACTGAAGAACATTTGCCTTATGCGTTTTCTGTTTCAGCCTCAGTAATTCCTTGTATTCTCTTCTCTTTTGACAATATTCCAATCTATCATCAGATTCCTCATCAGATCTGTTATATTTATGCAATAATCCCCATAATACTTTTCGGCTCTGTTTACATTCCAGATCGAACCAAATTTTCTGTTTCTCGCCGTCAAGAACCACTGTTTTCTTCATACATTCTCCAGCAAAATACAAGCATTCATTAAACATGATTACAGACTGGTCGACATCAGTGTCCACAAGGGTAATAGCATTAGTAACAATATCCTTTCATTTTCAGAACTCATTCTTTCATAAAAGATATATCCTTTTTATCCTCATCCCATTTGTATTTAACAACAGAAGGACTTTTATAGGTTTTCTTCTTATCCATATTTGCATTTGCCATCTTGCACAATAAAGAAAATTCCACAGCAGCATGCTTCGTTTGAACGAAATGTTTGATACAAAAATCACAACAATATGACAAAAGGGTTTTTGAAATGACAAAATAATCAATTACACTGGATCCATGTTCAGATATGTAAGTGAAATCACACCTTGATAACTCAATCGCTGTAAGCCATTTAGAATAACAAGGCCAAACTCATCACAGACATTTAAGAGGTAACGCCCAAAGCCATTAATACTATTGTCCTTAGATCTCTCCTTTAAAAGGCATCAGTGCTGTCAGATCTGAGAGCAGGTTCATCTTCATCAAAAAATATTGCAAATGTCATCAATAGGGTCAGAGTCACAACAATTGAGAGTACTGTTTCGGGCATTTAAATCACCACACACAATCAATGGGAGATCACACCACATTCCTTAATTGTTTCTAATAAACAGTCTTCTAATATGGATACACCATTGTATATGTCAGTATCTTCATAATATCTGGAGTTTTCCGGCGGGATATAAGTCCCTACTAACAAGCAATCAGACGGTATACCAGTTAACTCGCTAGCAAGTTTTAAAACTAGAATATTATCAGTTTCAACGTGAACCTGGTTAACATATACTGTAAGCTCGTTCCTTATGAGAAAGGCTATTCCGCCGGATAAACGACCATGAATGCTATCAGATATTTTCACACCTGGGGAGACAAAAAGTTTATGCGAAGGAAAAAACAGATTCTGATAAGGTTTCGGCAAATGTTTCAACTAAAAGAATTATATCGTATTTGTTTACAAAGCTTTTAACGTCAAATTCTTGAAAAAAATTCCCCAAACCCTCAATGTTTAGCGATACTAAAAATAATTTATATTTACCGGGGTAAAGGGAGCGGCATCAGCGTCTTTATGCGCGAGATCAGGATCACTGCCAGTTGTTCCACTGCTGGACTGAATATCTGTCTGTGGACACCAAGGGCCTTGGCCTGACCATCATCTGTGGCCACTTCTGACATGTCCGGCAGTGTCACTGGAATGAGACACTTCCTGGTTGAAGATCCCGCTCCAGTTTTTGGACAGCACACCTGCCCTCCTGCCTGAAACATCACAGTTCTGGTGACGACTTCTGGTCTGCACTGGTGAGGCCTCTAGCTGGCTCCCTGGTCGATCGTTCCTCTGTTGGCGAACACGACCACGCCCCTTGCCTGACCTGCCATTGCCACCACTGGAACCACCACCCTGAGGCAGTTGTGGGGCTGGTGTCTTCACGGGCGACCCTCTTCCAAATCCCCGGGGTGAGGGAGCTCCCTCACTCACGCGCGGCTTGACAGGAAGATCCTCTCTGCTACCTGGCGCACTCCGGACACTTCCTCTGTTGAACCCCTGCTGCCACTGGCTGCGGACTGACGGCCCTGGCTGGTACTCTTCTGTGTAGCGTTTACTGGGGGTCGTCTCCTCTGTTGCACTGTCAGCTGTGGCTGACAACACCTCGCCGTCTGTATCTTCTTGGGCTGGGACGAAGGGAAGTGGTCATGGTCAGAGGTGCTTGACGCAAACTGTTCAGCTAACGCTGTCTCTCTTCACAATCGGGGTCGCATGGAAATCCAGCAGCCATGTTAACCCAGTCACCCATCTGTCTCAAGCGACTGTGTGTCAAACGGCTGGGGTCGGGGCTGAGGCTGGTGACGACAGTAGTCGGTTGTGGTGTGGACCAAAGTGGTTCTGTCTGTCTTTGTCCCCGTTTCGATTTCCGCCCATCTCCCTCCTGTTGGTCACCTCCCGTCTTCACCGTAATTCCACATATGGTTGTCCCTGTTCCGGCGATCACCCGTAGGCGTGTTGTAGAGAATGTCTGAAGTTTTCAGTGCTGCCACCACACGCCCATTTTTCAGGTAACCTCTTCTGCCCTCTGCTCTCAGTCGCTGCATTTCTTTATGTTGTGTGGGAGTCAGGTCGGGTCCTACTCTGACTCCTGCAGCGCGGGCCATGGATTGCCGACATTCTTTCTTCGACATGACTGCTCTGGATATATCTCGGCTCCTAAAAGTGATGATGACGGGTCTAGCAGCTCTCTCCCTACGATTTCCAACTCGCACAGCATCTTGAATGTCTTCGTGTTGGAGGGTAACGCCGTCTGGACTGAAATACGTGTTTAGCGTACTGACTACCTTCTCTCGGAGGGAAGTCAACGTCTCACTTTCTTCTTCTTCCAGTCCATCAGCTTCAGGTTCTGACGTCGTAGGTCGGACTGTAAACGTTCCAGTTGTCGGTGTAATGTGTCAGCATACGTTTCAGACTCGCGAATCCTGGTGAAGAGTAGATTTATGTTCTGAACGTTCTCCTGCACTGTCTGTGTTACCCACGTCAAGCGCTGCTTGATGTCTGACATGTCCTGACACATGGCATAATGATTTGCTGTCATCTGTCTTTGCATGTCAATATTTTGCTGGCTGACTCCCGACACCATTGACAACACTGACTGCATCTGCTGAGACAGATTATGGAGATTTACATCGTCTGATTGTCGACACGGTTGGGATGGGGGCCGGGATTTGGCTCTACATCGCCACATCTGGTCAATAAAGTGACAGTCAAAATATCAGAATGATATCTGAGGGCCTACCAGACACAGGAATCTTGATTGTCCGTACAAAAAATCGCCATCGCCTTTCTTGCTCTGACCGCCATGAAAGTGAGAAACGTCCACACGAAGATGCCCGTCTTCACCCTCCACTGCACAGTGTCTACAGGCATTTTCACTCGCTAATGCGACAGGCGAAAAATAAAAACAAAACAAACACACACAAAAAACAACTAAGTGGAATTTTTCACAAGGTGAGTGCTCTCTGGTCAGACACGTCCGTCCTCCTCAACGGTCGATCGTGAACTCCAGAGAGAGAGAGAGAGAGAGAGAGAGAGAGAGATTCTGGAACAGCAGCAGATTGCATTACTGGTTTTTTCAGTATTTGATCAGCCATAATGTTGCAGGAATTATTTTTCAGACAAGATGTTCATCTCGCCTCTCTCCTCCTCACACTTCTTCTTCCGTCCTTTCCTATCTGCCCACCCCCTCCTACCCCCACCCTTTCCCCTTCCCTCTCCTGTGTGATTTATTTAGCAGGTAACTTTCCCTAAACCGACCAGGATTGTTTCTGTGTAGTAGTAGTTGTTGTTGTTGTTGTGTTGTTCTCTTCTTCTTCTTCTTCTTCTTCTTCTTCTTCTTCTCTTCTTCTTCCTTCCTTCCTTCTTCCTTCCTTCCTTCCTTCCTTTTCCGTTTTCTGTCGCGTGCCATTAGAGTTGTTACAATACAAACTGATCAACTGGCCGTCTTCCCAGATTGCCAGGATGTCGTTTTCAACAACTCTTCAACTAGCAGTTGGCCGCGGTTTGCGTGTATGTGTCTGCAAGCTCCGTTGTGGACGTAGATGCTGACATCATGATGGAAGACTCAGCAGCAGCAGCAGCAGCGGTAGCAGCAGCAGGAGGGTGTTGGGGAAAGCCAAAGGGAAAGGGAAGGGAGGGGGAGGCTTTCTTTTTTTTTTTTTATTCCATCTGCAATTAGCCCTGCAGGTTTCGTGAGAGAAAGAAGGAAGGGGGGTGAGGGGGGGAGAGGAGGTGGTGGGATTAGGCCGAGAGTCGTTGAGTGACAGTCCTCACCTGCCGAGTTGATGAGAAGCACTGCTATTGCTGCCGACACCGCAGGCACCGAGAGAGAGAGAGAGAGAGAGAGAGAGAGAGAGAGAGAGAGAGAGAGAGAGAGAGAGAGAGAGAGAGAGAGAGAGAGAGAATTAAATTCACTGGCTTGCACAACTCGGATTCAGGAGAAACAAGACAATGCGCAAAACCAAGAAGAGAACGAGAGACAGGTAGGGAAGGTGTGTGTGTGTGTGTGGGGGGGGGGGGGGGGGGGGGGGAAGGGGGGGGGAAGGGGGGGTGGGAGGGGGGGAGGGGAGGGAAGCAGGGGATGGGGGAGTAGGACGGGGGAGGGGAGACGAGGAGGAAGGTATTGTTGTGTGGTAATTTTTTTTTTTTTTTTTTTTGGGTTAATCACGGCGGACAAAGGTGAAATAATTTTCCGAAGAAATAACAACCCCCACCCCCCACTCCCATCCCATCTTTCTCCCTCCCTGCCCAACCGCTCGCTCGCTAACGGATAATCCCTAATACTGCTAGAATCCACCGTTTTGAAAGGAGAATGGGGCGGAGGAGAGTGGGGGGGGGGGGGGGGTAGGGCGGGTGGGGGGGGGGGGGGGGGGGGAGGGGGGTTACCAAGAAAGGACCAGCAGGGAGGAAAAGTAGAACAGATTACAGGAAGGAAAGTCGATGTTTTTTTTCTTCCTTCTTCCCACATTGGGATAAAACTGCCGTGAAAGGGGAGGGAGAGGATTATGTGGCCGGGAGGAGGGGAGGGGGTAAGGAGGGATGGATGATGGAGAAGAGGAATCGAGTGGCTCTGAGCACAGGTCTGTTGTCGAGGATATGTCGTCTTTCCTGTGCTTCTCCCTCTCCCCCCCCTCCCCCACCCCCCACCCCTTCCCTACACCTTTCTCCGTCCTCCCTCCACCTCTCTCTCTCTCTCTCTCTGTCTCGCTCTCTGTCTCTGTCTCTCTGTCTCTGTCTCTGTCTCTCTGTCTCTGTCTCTGTCTCTCTCTCTCTCTCTCTACTCTACTCCCCCCCCCCCTCTCTGTATATGTGTATGCGTGTCTCTGTAAGTCTTGCTGTCTGTCTGCTCTCTCTCTCTCTCTCTCTCTCTCTCTCTCTCTCTCTGTCTCTCTCTCTCTCTCTCTCTCTCTCTCTCTCTCTCTCTCCTCCCCACCCGCCACGCCCATCTATATTCTTATCTTCTTTTCGACTGCGGGTAACGGGCACCCCACCACCCTCTTCATCATCAGCACCATTCTCATTGTCGTCGTCATCATCAACGTCACCACCATCATCATCACCACCACCACCATCATCACCGTCGTCGTCGTCGTCGTCGTCGTCGTCATCAGCAGCACCACTGTCGTCTGCATCACAGCCAATGTTATCACCATCGTCATCGCCGTCCGCATCACCACTAACATCATCATTAAGACCATTGTCGACAACATCATTATCACCTCATCGTCATCATCATCACCACCACCATCACCAACCCACCACTGCCACTACTATCGTCATCGTCATAATTATCATCAGATTCATACACGTTGTCGTCATCCGCATCGTCATCATCATCACCACCACCACTACCACCACCACCACCACTACGACGCACCGTTATCCTCATCCTCATCCTCCTCATCCTCATCCTCCTCCTCATCATCATCATCTTCACTATCATCATCCTCAGGCGGCAACGACAGATACAAGCAACAGCCTGATAAAAAGTCCGGAAGACAAAAAAACCCACCCATACCACTGAGATTTTCTTACTATAGAAGCTGCAGTGAAAAGAAGGCAGGAGTGTGTGTGTGTGTGTGTGTGTGTGGGGGGGGGGGGGGGGGGGGGGGGGGGGGGGGGGCGGGGGGGGGGGGGGGGGGGGAGGAGGGGGATGAGTATGGTAGTGAGTGAAGGTTCCATCACGTAATCTTTGACACCAGGACTGACTGGCCTGTCACGGTGCCGAGAAGGTCAGGAAGGAGGAAGGGAGGTGGGGGGGGGAGTTGGGGGGGAAGGAGGGGAGGAGGAGGGGTACCATACCATCATCTGCTGACCTTGTCCAGACCTCACCATAAAACCTTGCGTCAGGCGGTAAAGGGGAGATGGGGGGGGGGGGGGGGGGGGGGGGGAAATAACATGGCACCGATCTACAGACCCCCCCCCCCCCCCAACCTCCCCCACACTGCTGCCGCCAGTCCTCTAGAAGGGTGCCATGTTGTCAGATCCCCCCCCTCCCCCCCCCTACCGCCCGTCACCTTACACGTCGAAGCAAGAAGTGGGAGGGGGGGGGGGGGGGGGAGGAGGAGAGAGGAAGGGGGGGGAGGAGGGCTGGTGTGCGCGCGTGCGCTCTGGGGTGTAGAGGGGCACACGTGACAAGACCCGAACTCACGCGAAAGTCCGTTCGCATGAGCAGCGACAAACCTGCCCCCCAATCCCCCCCCCCCCCCCACCCCCCCACCCACCCCCATTTCTCTCTTCACCCACCATCACATCCTCCACCTGTCTCTCCCCCTCCCCTCCCTCCCTCCCCCCGCCCCCTGTCCTCTCTCTCTCTCTCTCTCTCTCTCTCTCTCTCTCTCTCTCTCTCTCTTCGGATCCCCCAAAGATTCTTGATCCATTTCTGTTCGAGCGCGAGGAACGCAAGGGGATTTAGGAGAGGGCTGAGGAGTGTGTATGTATGTGTGTGGGGGGGGGGGGGGGGGGGGGGGGGGATGGGGCGGAAGGGGGGGAGGGTAAGGGTGGCGGGGGATGAGGATGTAAGGAGGGAGACACGTGGGATTAGTTGACCCTGAGTGTCGACAGGTCGTACCTCGGGACATCTTTCTTCGACAAGGTCCCGGACCTTTCCCTATGCATGGGACAAGACTATGTTGGTGGTGGGATGTTTAAGTCGTCGCGGCTGTTCAAAGGAAAGAGAGAGGGGGGGGGGGGTGGAGGTGGAAAGAGGGATGGTGGTGGTGGAGGAAGCGTGGGGTGGGGAAGGAAGGGGGGGGGGGTTGCCTCACTACCGTCAAGTCCCTCGGCAGAGGACTTTGGTGGTGGTGGTGGGGGGGGGGGGTCTAAGGACCAGCTCGGGATCACAGGTATCGGACTCGCACGCCAGGAAAGCAAGATCACGTGCCCCGAGTCGTCCATCTGTCAGACTCTTGCGGAGATAGGCAACTTTGAAGGAGGGAGGAGAGGAGCGGGGGGGGGGGGGGGGGGGGGGGGGGGGGGGGGTGGAGGGAGACGGGGGTGGAGGAGGAGAAAGGGATTCTTCAGCGATCTGTTGGAGATTTTGCGGACTGCCGCCAAGTTGCGATAAGTCACGTGGCGGGACAGTGAGACAGTGGGGTGGGGTGTGTATGTGTGTGTTTAGAGGGGGGGGGGGGGGCGAGGAGTCAGGTCATTGGTCGCTGTGGGTCCTGCTATCTATGGAAGGGTTGGAAGGTCTGGTACGACAGATGTGTCCATCCGTGGGCAGCTAGCTTAGTACGCTAGCTTGGTCTGAATTCTTCTTATCTCACAGTTTTTTATCTCTCGCTTCCACCGCAGTTTAGTTGAGCATGGTTTTAATATCAGATAACACTGTCTCTGATGGTCGAAGGGGGAAAAAAGCCTCTCTCTCTCTCCCTCTGTCACACACACACACACACACACACACACACACACACACACACACACACACACACACATATATATTGCATTATTATATGCATTATTATGAAAAACATCGAAATCTTATCATTTTTGTTTGATGTCGGTGACCTGCTATTCATGACATCTTGATAGTTTTCTTTTTTTGTTTTTGTTTTTTGTTTTACTGTTTCAGCATCTTTGGAAGTGCCACTAATATAATTTCCGTGCTCAAGTAGTAGCGTGGTAACATTTTGGGTCTGTTGCTAAAGCATTCAGAATTAGCAGTGGTAAAATGCATACCATCGTTGCAGATTGTGATCAAATGTTTTGCGATTTTCTAGCTGTCATAGGGCTACATTGTTTCGAGTTATCCTCCTTCCTCACCACCCACACCCCCCCCCCAACCCCAATCCCGCCCCCCCCCACCCCCCCCCCCCCCCCTTGCATGCGCACCCAGAGTTTTGTTTTTTTTCCAGTCCTCGCCTGCGCTCTCATCTCCGTCTCGTCTCTCTCTCTCTCTCCTCTCTCTCTCTCTCTCTCGCTGTATCTCTCTCTCTCTCTCTCTCGCTGTATATCTCTCTCTCTTTCACACACACACACACACACACACACACACACACACACACACACACACACGCGCACACACAGAACGCACGCGCGTCGCGCGCGTGTGTGTGTGTGTGTTGTGTGTGTGAACAGAGGGCAGGAGGGAACAGTCCCAGAGCGCCGCTCCAAGACATCGACTCTGCCATCAGCGCGGCGCGTAACGCCCCCCTGTGGACTGACAATGGTATTATCGCCCTTGTGCCGGCGCTATAATTAGCAGGAAGAGGGGCCGAGGGGCTTGTCAAGGGAGTTAATCTGGTGGATGGGTGGCGAGCTGACGATTTCTCTCCCCCCAATACAGCCACCAGTGAGCGGGGAAGTGTAAGAGTGACGCTCTTCGCCTCCATTGTGTTATTAAGACACCGACATTACATTCACGATGCTCTCTCTCTCTCTCTCTCTCTCTCTCTCTCTCTCTCTCTCTCTCTCTCCCCCAGAAGGAGAAATACAGCTTCCTTTTTGGTGGGATTAATTAAAAGCAGTTATGTACGCCCGATTCTCACTGGTGGTAGGTTCTCTCTAGCCTCGGTTGTTTTCTAGCCGCAGAACTAAAATCCGCTGCAGAGAAGGTTTTAGTGCCGGTGGGATTGTTCCGGGGTCTGACCATTGATAATTTTGGACACGACCCACTGCCTTCTCTGACCAGACCATCGGCGATGCGTTGGAGGGTTGCTTCATCTTTGAACGGATCACAATGATGGAGAGTGTTGCCTGTCTGTCTGTTTATCCTGTCTGTTTCTGCTTGCACGTCAGTCTGTTTTTCCTGTCTGCCTCTGCTTGCAGTTCTGTCTGTTTCTCTTTTCTGCAGTTCTGTCCGGGTTTTTTTTTTTCCTATCTGTAGTTCAGATGGTCTTTCCTGTCTGCAACTCAGTCTGTATTCTTCTTTCTTTCTTTCTTTTGTGTCAGCAGTTCAGTCTGTCTTTCCTGTCTGTCTTTCTGTCTGTAGATCAGTCTGTCTTTCCCG
>JADBJO010001047.1:405000-410000 GCA_016801955.1 Conus betulinus | reverse complement strand
TCCTCACCGCTTACCCCTCACTTACCTCCTTCCTCCCTCCCCCTTCTCACCCCCACCTCTCACTCTCTACCTCTCTCTCTCCTCTCTCTTCTCTCTCTCTCTCTCTCTCTCTCTCTCTGCCTCCATCTTCCTCTCTTCCACTTCTCCCCTCCCTCATTTCCCTCTCCCAGACTCTCTCCCTACACTCTGCCCTACCGCTATCTCTCTCTGATTGTCTGCTATGTCTGTCTGTATGTCACAGATCTGTCGTCTTCTCCTCTCTCTTCTCTCTCTCTCTACTCCCTCTCCTCTCCTCTCCTCTCCTAGAATCTCTCTCTCTCTATCGTATCTGATCTCTCTCCCTCTTGTCTCTCTCTAACTCTCTCTTTCCTCTGCTCCCCTCTCGTCTAAATATCTCTCCCATCCCAGAATCACCTCTCTCTTCTTCTCAGCCTCTCCCTCTATCTCTCCATCTCTCTTCTCTATCTCTCTCTCTCCTGTCTATCTCTCTCTCTCTCTCTCTCTCTCTCTCTCCGTCTGCTTCTCCCCTTCTATCTCTCTAAACTCTCTCTTTTCCCTCCCTTCTCTCTCTCTCGGTCCCTCTCTATTCCATCCCCTCTCTCTCTCTCTCTCTCTCTCTCTCGTCTGCTTCTCTCCATTCTCTCTCCCTCTCTTTCCCTCCCCCTCTCTCTCTCTCGGTCCCTCTCCATCCATCCATCTCTCTTCTCTCTCTCTCTCTCTCTCTCTCTCTCTCTCTCTCTCTCTCTTCCTCCCAAGTGCCTTGCTTTCCACCCAAATGACCACGGATCTCTCTAGTCGCCGGCACCTTGGTCGTTTTTCAATTGCCCGAATCGAACGCGCCCGAACGCGGAAACTGCGGCGGTGATTTGTTTAGGAGCAGCAAATGCAATCTGTGGGGCGGCTACTGGGGGGATGAGGTGGGGGAGGGGAGTAGAGTAGATGGTTGGGGTGGAGGGGTGGGGGTGAGGAGGGGGGGGGATGTTGGGGGGGGAGGGGGGGGGGAGTGAGGTTGTGGTAGGGAAGATGGCCTGTAGGACTATCGATATGGTATCGGCTGTATTCCCGGGGGTTGGGGTGGGCGGGGGGAAGGGGGATCGGGAGTGGGGGATGGGATGGGGTGGGGGGGGGGGGCTGCTAGGTTCAGGAGAGACTCGACTCCCTCCCCTCCGCGGCGGGATGTACGATTCTTCCGTTCCTTTTGGTGTTTGATGGGGAACAGCAAGTCCCGTCAAGATCTACATACCCAAGTGTGGTGTGTGTGTGTGTGTGTGCGTGTGTGTGCGTGGTGTGTGCGTGTGTGTGTGTGTGTGCGTGTGTGGTGTGTGTGTGTGTGCACCAGTGCACCATGTGTGTGTGTGTGTGTGTGGTGTGTGTGTGTGGTGTGTGCATATGTGTGTGTGTGTGTGTGTGTGTGTGGTGTGTGTGTGGTGTGTGTGTGTGTGTGTGTGCACCAGTGCATATGTGTGGTGTGTGTGTGTGTGTGTGTGTGTGTGTGTGTGTGTGTGTGTGTGTGGTGGTGTATGTGTGTGTGTGTGTGCTGGTGTGTGTGTGTGTGTGCGTGTGCGTGTGTGTGTGTGTGTTGCGCGTGTTGTGAATGTGTGTGTAAGTGTGTGAGTGAGTGAGTGTGTGTGTGTTGTGTGTGTGTGTGTGTGTGTGGGGTGTGTGTTGTGAAAAAAAACTGCCTTAATCTATCTGACATCTAGAATTTAAACATAACGGGCCAATCCTCCACGACGTAAAACAGAAAGGCAGAACCACAAAAAATACTTAAAATAGAATTTTAGAAAAAAAATAAATGAATAAAGAAACCGATATGGACAGAGAGAGAGAGAGAGAGGAGAGAGAGAGAGAGAGAGAGAGGAGAGAGAGAGAGAGAGAGAGAGAGAGGCGAGATCTGTAAGTCTGGTTTGTGCAGAATCGGTTTTCATAAATGGGTGGACCTGTCGCTGAATGATTAAACCTTTTTTTTCTTTTATCCCCCCCCCCCCCCCCCCCCCGTCCCCCGTCTTTCTTCTGGTATGTATTAATCTATCTCCTTCATCTCTGCGAGTGGAGAGTATGGGTCAAGGGTGTGAGTGGTGAAGGAAGGGAAGCGGAAGGGGAGGGGAGGGGGAAGGGGCAAGGACGTAGGATGGCGGGAAGATGGGACCACGGGATCGGGGGTGTGTGTGGGTGGATGGGGGGGGGGGGGGGGGGGGGGGGGGGGGAGGGGGGGGGAGGGATGGAGGCTGGATGATCCCCAAACATCAAATAAATAAGGAAATAAAGCCAGGTGCAAAATCAGACATGGAGTTTCCTCTGACATGATGTCCACCCCGGCCTTTGGGCCCCGGCAATCACAAAGCGGCTGTGCGCATGCTCCGAGCGTCTAGGCGGAAATCGATGTGTGTCAGTCGCTTGGGCCGAGCGAGATGCTCTTCCGTTGATGTCGTTGGTAGGGAGGGAGGAATAGGAGGAGGAAGAGGAAGAGGAGGAGGAGGAGAGGAAGAAGACGGTAGGAGAGGAAGAGGGAGGAAGCATGGTAGAGTGGGGATGGGTTGGGGGGGGTGGTGAGGTGGGGGTGGAGGGCAGGGGGCAAAAAGAACAGAAAAAAAAAAGAAGTAGAGAGATGCTGGAATGGATGGGAATAGCCAGGGAAGTGAATCAGGGGAAGAACGGGGGGAGGGTGAGAAGGAAGAGAGTGGAAAGAAAAGAAGACGAGGGGGTGAGGAAAAAAAAATGAGAGAGAGAGAGAGAGAGAGAGAATGGAGAGAGAGACGAGGACGAGAGAGAGAGAGAGAGAGAGAGAGAGATGGGTCGGCAGTGTGGGATGGGGAAAGAGGGTGAGGTGGATGTGCGCGTGGGGGGCGGTGGGGGGGGGGGAAAGCGAAGAAGGAAGGGTGGGGGTGGGAGAGTGAATCAGGGCCTGTCAGGGAGAGGCAGGAAGCGGTGTTTGGTGGACCAGAAGGAAGAATGAAAGGGTTAGCTGACCTCGCCCCCCCCCCCCCCCTTCCAGCATTCTCCCCCACCCTCCACCCTCCCCCCCCACCCTCTCCCCTCAAAGCACAGACTCCAAAGCTTCGCTCCAGACCCCAGCCTCCAACAGAAAAAAAAGAAGAAGACAGAAAGAAAGAGAAAGAGAGAGAAGAGAGAAAGAGAGAGACCTTGGATCATTACATTGCATTGCTTGTAGTTGGTACAGAAAAGCAAGCAGGGCAGTGGTTTGGATTCAGTACGTGGACTGGACTTCAGAGACCAGCCAGCCACACTGCTGCTGCGTGCTTGTGGTGGAATGCTTTGGTGGGGGGGGGGGGGGGGGAGGGAGGTAAGGGGAGAGCACTGCCTGTCTTTGAGAGAGCATGGACGGACGTCAGCTGAGAGGCACTTGGGCTACTGCGTGGACACTGGCTTTCTTGTTTTGTGCGTATGGGCATCAGAGATTGGCCAGACGGAGAGAGAGAGAGAGAGGAGAGAGAGAGAGAGAGAGAGAGAGAGAGAGAGAGAGAGAGAGAGAGAGAATGAATGAATGCATTCTTTAATCAGGGGGCCATTGGCCCATTCTGATGGGGTCTCAATCACAATACTGCTTACGCTGCACAATGCAAAATGTTAAATTGAATATCTAGTTCATGACGACAGCACCTCTCACACAGAGAGAGAGAGAGAGAGAGAGAGAGAGAGGGGGGGGGGGGGGGGGGCAGGACAGAGATAAGGGACAGGAAAGAGAAGGAGGAGAGTGAATTGGTCATTACAGTACAAATTATTGTCAGTCCACCGGCACAGACAGATGGTGAAGTCTCGCGTGCAAATAGTAATGATAATAATAATCCGTCGGGCCTGAGGAACGTCTGTCTGAATCTTATAGATGTGAGCATTGATTCTTCAACCCTTCAAAGTAAACGTACCCGTCTCTTAAACAGCTTTCTGCAAAAAAAGGTGCAAACATTCTGTAGCCGAATACTGTTTTGTGTCATCAGGAAGTTTGATCATGGGAATAGGGATGGACGATTGGTAGGGATGAACGATCTAGTAGAGAGAGAGAGAGAGAGAGAGAGAGAGAGAGAGAGAGAGAGAGAGAGAGACAGAAAGATGCTACAGATACAGACAAGGAGAGGAAAAAGACCTCCATTACAAAGGAGCTTCTATTACAAAAGAGGGGGCTGAGGGGGGGGGGGGGGGGAGGAGAGAGAGAGAGAGGGGGAAGGCACAAGGCACACACACACACACACACACACACACACACACACACACACACACAACCCAAACAAACCGAGCGGATTTGGCGGAGAAAGTACAGGTCATTGAAATGTCGTTAAACTCAAAAGACAAAGGGCTGGCGGAAGCGAAAGACAAGCATGGTTTGATGGGTCGTCATGTAAGGTAGGACAGTACACCTCGCTGCACACCGAGTCTCTCTTGAGCTTGGCTCTCGCTGTCCTAATGGGCACGACGATACGCACTGCACGTGCTTCCGCCTGCAATTTGTGGTCCGGTTTGCCAGACAGCGCCGTCTTTGATTAAACTGCAAGTTCTAGTCGGAGGACAACTGTCCTGCGTTCATTAGGCTGTGGTTGTGGTTGAGGGCGATTCGGGTTATGGCAGCGCCGCTCTGTCATCTTGTCTTTGGAGGAGGTAGGATGAAAGAAGACTCGAGTGGTTTCAGTTGCAGTCCTTAGCTTTTGCTTGCGTTGTTGTGTTCATGTCGCTATGTTTTTTTTGGGTTTTTTTTTTGGTGAGTTAACAATCCCTGTGGCGGGGGTTTTTGTTTTCTTTTACCTAAGCAGTGGTTTCTGTTTTTCTGTTATTGTTTTCTTCTCTGTCGTTTACAGTTTTGCAGTAGTTTTTCTCTACGATTTTCTGTCAAGTGTGTGTGTGTGTGTGTGTGTGTGTGTGTGTTTGTGTGTGTGTGTGTGTGTGTGTGTGTGTGTGTGTGTGTGTGTGTGTGTGTGTGTGTGTGTGTGTGTGTGTGTGTGTGTGTGTGTGTGTGTGTGTGTTAAGTTTCTTTACTTGACCTGCATTTT
>JADBJO010001047.1:387500-400000 GCA_016801955.1 Conus betulinus | reverse complement strand
CATGCTATGTGTAAACGTGTCATCCATACCAACGGCCAAACTGGCCTTCTTTCCTGAAAGTTGGTGATGGGATTTGACGTGTGTGCAAGATGTTATGCGTGCGTTCACACACGGAACCTCGGTTTATAGTCTCATTCAAAGGACTGTATGGGAAATGGAGTCAGAACTAATATTGATTCCGAGCGAAAAAAACCTCTCTGTACCGAAACCGCCCAGCGGAGATTCGAACCCGCAACCCTTGGATTACGAGTCCGGCGCTCTACCAACTGAGGTATTCCGGCCCGCTCTTCCCTCAACATCTCAATTTCTGTCATCTCCTCCTGCTGCTGTGGCTCCTCCCACCTCCCACCCCCACCCCCTCCTCCATTCACTCTGTGGTTTAAAGGAGAGAACAGTCCCCCCGTCTGTCGATCCATCCATCAGAGGGTGTGCAGAAGGCGTCAGTCTGTGTGTCAACTGACAGTGGTGGTAGTGACTGCAGGGATCAATCACTCGGTCAACAAATACAGCCCCTAAGGTTCCCTCCTCATCTCAACACTGCGCCACACATTAGGAACCTGAATCTCCCCCTCCCTCCTCCATCCTCTTCCCCCCTCCTCCCCCCTCATGTTATCCTTCTCCTCTCTCACACCGCCCTCCGCCCTTCTCTCCTCTCTCTCTCTCTCTCTCTCTCTCTCTCTCTCTCTCCGCTCCCAAACTCAACTGCCAGCCTCCTTCCCCCCATCTCAGCAAATGTTGTGCATAATTATGTTATCTATTGTTTCTAGTCCAAGAGTACTGTACGTGTCAATCTGACTTTCGTGGATATTGTTGTGCCACACTTCCTTAAGCGAGTCTTTTTTTGTACAAAACTTCCATGAATAATGAATGAAAACCCAGGCTTACGTATATTTCGAACGATTGGGACGCGGGATCAGGATCGAAAGTCGGATCTTCATCTGTTGTTTGTTTCGGTTTGTTGTTTGTTTGCTTCGGTTTGTTTGTTTGTTTGCTTCGGTTTGTGTCCTACAGCATCCGTCAATCCTTCCGCGGGCGTTACCGCTGCTGTGTGTTGGTTTTCTGTCTGTCGACAGCCTGGGTGTGGTTGTGTCTGGATGTGCCAGCGCCTGTTTGTGTGGCTTGTCATTCGTGAATTCGGTCACTGTGAAGTTACTACGGTCATGGTAGCCTGTTGGTGTTAAATCGCAATCCGTAGACAGGAATGTGTTGAGGCAGTTTCTTTTTTTGTTCTTTTCGTTTCGTTTTTCTTTTTTCTTTCTTTCTTTGTTTGTTTGTTCAGTTAATCCACCTGTAGGCATTGAGGAGGTCACGTGTCCCTTTGTTAACCCGCTGAGTTCGATTGTAACTTGTTCTCTCCCTGTCCTCGTTGGTGTTGCGGTCTTGGCACCTTCGCCTCTACCCGTTGAAGCTGTCAGTTGCAAAAGTGTATGTTTAAACCTTGAAATGTTTATGAGTATTATTTCCTGTGTTTTACGTTCTCATGTTGATGTTGGTGTTGGTACTACACGTCGATCCGCATGCTTTTTACCAGCACATGTTTTATTAATGTGAAAATGGTTATTATCGCTTTCTTTGGTGATAATTAAACTTGGTTTTTGTTTAATAACTCCGAAAACACTCACCACTTGCTGAAAGGTACCTTCCGTATAAATCACCCTACACCTCACCCTCCCTCCCTCCCCTCCCTTTCTGGTTCTGAAATGACATGTGTAGGTTGGAAGGGGTGGGGGAGAGTGGGGGGGGGGGGGGAGTGGGGAAGATAGGATTTAGACCGCTTTTTCTGCTTATCTGAAGCGGGGGAGGAGGGAGAGAGTTTCAAAGAAAAGACTGAACCTTGATCTTTTCAACCTTAGCCCCCCTGGAGAAGACATTCAACTCCTTTGTAATGAAGAGGACACGGATTTTAATTAAAAGAAAAAGAAAGATGAATGGGAGAGACGTGGCTTTTGACGTTCCGCTTTAAATGTTATTTTTTTTTTGTTGATGTGACTTGTAAGTATTATCGGTTGTGTTCTGTTCTTCTTCTTGTTGAAACTCATGATTATTATTATGGTTTTTGTTGTTATTGTTATTATCATCATCATTATTATTATTATTATCATTATCATTATTGCTGCTGCTGTTGTTGTTGTTGTTGTTTTTATCTCTTTTATTTGCCTACACTGGTCGACATGTCAGAACCACAGCCGCGTCGCCCAAATCCGGCACGCTTCCTTCTTCCAAACAATTGGTACCTTACCTTACCTTACCTTACCTTTACCTTACCTTACCTTACCTTACCTTACCTTACCTGACCTGACCTGACCTGACCTGACCTGACCTGACCTTACCTGACCTGACCTGACCTGACCTTACCTGACCTGACCTGACCTACCTACCTGACCTTACCGTACCTGACCATTAAGCAGTCCAGTCAGTCAGTCAGTCAGGTTTTATTTTCTCCCCCTCAGCTTAAACATGTGGCGTGGGGTACCTGTGTGCAGGTGTCGTCCATCAACCGGGTGCTGAGGAACCTGGCGGCGGAGAACCAGAAGGTGATGGGCCAGGGCTCCATGTACGACAAGCTGGGGCTCCTCAACGGGCAGGGCTGGCCGCGCCACAACCCTGGTACTCCCCTCTGTGTCCATGGCCGGCCTGGCCCACCCCTCCGCCTACCCCCCGGCCCAGGCCTCCTCGCTGGGCATGGAGAAAAAAAACGTGAGTGTGTGTGTGTGTGTGTGTGTGTGTGTGTGTGTGTGGTGTGGATGGAGAGAGGCGCGGGGGTGGGTGGGTGAGACAGGGAGGGGGGTGGGACATGGGGGTGGTGGTGGAGGGGTGGGGGGAGTGGAAGGGGGTGGGTGAGGGGGTGTGTGTGGGGATTGGTGTGTGTTTTGTTTTGTTGTTGTTGTTGTTTGTTGTGGTGGTATTGTGGTTGTTCGTGTTCTTTCTGTATTTGAGTGTATGTGTTGCTCTTTTTTTTGTTTCTCCTCTTTGTCAGTCTCTCTCTCAGTTTTGTCTCTCCATCATTACGTCTTTCTGTTTGTCTCTTCATCATTGAGTTTTTCTGTTCGTCTCACTAGAACTACGTCTTTCTGCATCATTGGGTCTTTCTGTTTGCCTCACCATCACTGAGCCTTTGTGTTTGTCTCAACGTCATGGAGTCTAGAATCTCAAGAATCTCCCCTTCACTTCTCTCTCTCTCTCTCTCTCTCTCTCTCTCTGTGCACAAGGTATTAATTCCCAGCCCAGATGAACATTGGTTGATGATGCTAGCGGGAGGGAGAAGGGAGGAGGGGGATGGGCTGTTCAATAGATGCATCCAGACCGCACTCAGAAACCCACCCCACCCCCCCCCACGGGTGGATTTGTGAGTGTGCGCCTGCGTGTGTGTGTGTGTGTGTGCGCGCGCGACGCGTGTAGCACACATGTACCCGCAGTAAAAAGAAAAAAAAAAGGAAGGGTGAGGGGGGGGGGGGGGGAGGTTCTTGGCATCTCGGCTTTTACGACAGTCGCGGGGGTCGCCCGCAGAAGGAGGGAAGAAAAAGAAAAAAAAGAAAAAGAAAAGAAAGAAAGAACAAGAACACGCCGGCGGTCTCGCACCTAGTTGATTACCGCGCATTCTGTCCCACCGGCTTTGAAGTCGGCGTTTCACATAGAGCCGGCCTCAACTTTCATTTCTCTCTACACGTTTCTGTGGTCCGTTTGAGTGGAAACTTAATTGGCGGTAATTGTTTAGCGTCTTCGGCGGGCGGCTTTATTTCTCCTTCTTTTTTCTTTTTTTTTAGGGGGGGGGGGGGGGGGGGGGGGGGGGGGAGGGTGTGCCGACGGCGGAGAGGTTGGTGAGGGGTGGCTGTCGTTTTCCTGTGACTTAATGACCGTCCATTGATGACGACACTTCCTGTGATCCCGGGCCGACTGCTTGGGGGGGGGGGGGGGGGGAAAACTTGGGCGGAAGTGAAATTATTTTAACATTAGTGGTTTTAGAGGTGGATGTGTGTGGGAGGGGGAGGAGGGTGGTGGAGTGGGGATGGGTGGGTGGATGGATTGAGAACTGAGGCGTATGTTGCTGCACTGTTATGTCGAAAGTGACCTCTCGTTTCTGTCATGGTTTCTGGTCTTCTCTCTCTCTTTCTTTCTTTCTTTCTTTTTCTTCTTCTTCTTCTTCTTCATCTCTATGTCTGTCTTCGTCTCTGTATATATGCCTCTGTCTGTCCGTCTGTCTGCCTCTCTCTCTCTCTCTCTCTCTCTCTCTCTCTCTCTCTCTCTCTCTCTCTCTCTCTCCATCGCCCACCCCACTCTTTCTGTCTTCCCCCGAGTGTGTGTGTGTCTGTGTCTGTGTCAATGTCTGTGTTTCCACCCCCATCCATTCCATCTCCCTAGTCTTCCTAAAGGAATTCAGTGCGTACAGACAGTTTTAAAAAAAGTGCTCAGGTACTGGTGGACCCCCCACCCCCATCCCCCCACCGCCCGTTCCCCCAACCAGTCTTCTCGTCTCTAGATGAGCGCCAGGGGCACACCGGTTCACTGTGTCCATTTGGTGTCCATGCTGGATGCTCACGGACCAGGTTGTGGTCCGTTGACCACTCCACACGTGGTAACCCATCTCTCTGCATCACCATGGTTGTGTGGTCAGCAGGCCGGCCAAGGTCACCAGCTGTTCCGACCAATCGAAAAAAAAAAAAAAAAAAAACCACCTTCACACAGTTCGACGAATCACCTTTCTGCATTTGTCCCGCCGTTGCTCCCAGTTTCTACATTACTCTTGTTGCGGTACCCAATTTCTGCAGTACCCTACTTGCGGTACCCAATTTCTGCAGTACCCTACTTGCGGTACCCAATTTCTGCAGTACCCTACTTGCGGTACCCAATTTCTGCAGTGCCGTACTTGCGGTACCCAATTTCTGCGGTGCCGTACTTGCGGTACCCAATTTCTGCAGTACCCGTACTTGCGGTACCCAAATTTTGCAGTACCCTACTTGCGGTACCCAATTCCTGCAGTACCCTACTTGCGGTACCCAATTTCTGCAGTACCCTACTTGCGGTGCTGCAATTTCTGCAGTACCCTACTTGCGGTACCCAATTTCTGCAGTACCCTACTTGCGGTACCCAATTTCTGCAGTACCCTACTTGCGGTACCCAATTTCTGCAGTACCGTACTTGCGGTACCCAATTTCTGCAGTACCCTACTTGCGGTAACCATTTTCTGCAGTGCCCTACTTGTGGTACCCAATTTCTGCAGTACCCTACTTGTGGTACCCAATTTCTGCAGTACCCTACTTGCAGTACCAATTTTTGCAGTACCCTACTCGCAGTACCCAATTTCTGCAGTACCCTACTTGTGGTACCCAATTTTTGCAGTACCCTACTTGTGGTACCCAATTTCTGTAGTATTCTTCTTGTGGTAGCCGCTTACTGCGGTACTCTACTTGTGGTACCCTTGTTCTACATTACTCCAGTTGTGGTGCCACGTTTCTGCACACGTTTCTGCATTACTGTACCTGCGGCATCCCGTTTCTGCATCATGCTAGTTATGGCACACCGTTTCTGCATTATTGTCGTTACAGTACCCAGTTTCTGCTTCACATTTTCTGCGTTACTCTGTTTGCGGGCAAATTTTTCATGACGCTAATCGAATTTCTGCTTTATTCTCGTTGTGTACCCAATTTCTGCATTATGCATAGTTTTGGTACCCTGTTTCTGCATTACTAGTTGTGGTCATGACGCCCAATTTCTGCGTTATTCTAGTTGTTGTATCCCAATTTCTGCATTATGCTAGTTGTGGTACCCAATCCTCTGCATTATGCTAGTTGTGGTACCCAGTTTCGCATTATGCTAGTTGTGGTATCCAATCTCTGCATTATACTAGTTGTGATACCCAGTTTCTTCATTTCTAATTGTGGTACCCAGTTTCTGCATCTCTTGTTGTGGTACCCAGTTTCTGCATTTCTAGTTACAGTACCCAGTTTCTGCATCACTAGTTGTGGTATCCAGTTTCTGGATTTCTTGTTGTGGTACCCAGTTTCGGCATTACTAGTTGTGGTACTCAGTTTCTGCATTAGGCAGCAATGGTCATGGTACCCAATTTCTGCATCCCATTAGTCGTGCAGCACCTAATCTCCGATTACTCCAGTCGGGGGGGTAGGCTGTCTTTCATCACCTTCAGCTGTTGTAGCCAATCTCCTGCCCTCTCCGCCTCACTGAGGACGTGGTATCCACTCTCTTGTCGGAGGAAGTCGTGGCGGAGTATGGTCGTTACGGCGTGATCCACGTCATTTCCGGCCTTGATGAGGCCGACAATGGGGCGTCGTTAAGGATGAAACAGGGGCCCCCTTGGAACGGCGCAGGTTAATGAGCAGGTGAAGGCGGGCCGCCATGACCAAGTCTCCTTTTCCCGTCAGGCCCTCTGATTGGTCCCTTCCGCCCGGCGCCCGAGGGCCCCCAGATCGAGACTGGCCTTCCAACCGGAAGTGACACTGCGCGCATGCTAAAAGGGACGATGTCACAGGGTTCCTTTCCGCCGATTTGTTCTGCAGGGGACCGCTTGACTTGAGAAGAAGGTGGGGGGGGGGGGGGAGGGATTGAGGAGAGAAGAGGTTGGGGGATAGAGGGGGGTAGGGTAAGGTAGGGGAGGGGGGGGGAGGAATGGGGAAAAAGGATTGGGGGTAAGGGTGGATGGGGAGGAGGGCTTTAGAAATATGTCGCTGAAAGAATCGTTAGCGTTTTGAGCGACTCAATACACGAGCTGTCTATACGAGTGGGGGACTGTATTGAGAGCGCAGGGGGAGAGGAGAGAACGGTGGTTGGAAAATAAATCAAAAGGCGTGTAACATTTATTTGATAGCTCTCTCTCGCCTCTCTGGCGCCCGGACTTCTTCACCGGCAACAAACGGCGAATCCCATCCACCTTTTCTTTTTCCTCTTCTTTTTTCTTTTTTTCCCTTTTTTTTCTTTTTTTTTTTCCTTTCCTTTTCCTTTTCCTCCGTGATTCCCCCGGCCGACTCCCCTATTCTGTGTCGAGCGAGGCAAGGTTTGGAGTCCCCCGATTGTGTGCCCCCTCTCTCTTCGTTCGGGGCCTGCGCCTATGTGTTTCCTCCCCCTGCGCGCTTTTGACTTTATTAAGACAGTGCGCCCTGAAGAGGGAGGCCCCGGCGACGAAGAGCGCGCCAGCGCATTGAGCCCGGCGACAAAAGCCTCCTCCCGACTTTTGGGGGGACCCCGGCGGAAGGGTGGTGACTTATTGCGGAGAGCGCGCACGGAATCTCCACCTCCCCCCCCCCCCCCCCCCCCCATACACACACCTTCCTCAGCGTTGCCTCTCTTCCCGTCATCGTAGTTCCCCCCTTCCCCCCCCCCCCCCTCACCCCCCTCCCCCCTCCTCCCGTTCACCCCAGCCTTACGCTAGGAGTGGCATTGTTGCATGTCGTCGCTCAGTCTGGGTCCTCTTTCATCAGGCGGTGCTAATCCGCGGCCCGAATAACGGAGCGGCAAAAGAACGATTAAATCCGCCCTCTCTCGTACCTCTTTCCGAGTGAAACAGACCGGGGCCGTTGCTTGCTCTCTCTCTCTCTCTCTCTCTCTCTCTCTCTGTGAGCAAAAGCGCCGCCGACCAGCGGGCGGTTTTTTTTTTTCTTTTTTTTTTTTCTCCTGGATTTGAGGAGTTAACAGCAGCGAGAAATCAAACTGCGTGGCCAAAGTGGTGCCGACCAAGGTGTGACTGAAGGCCCCTATCTGTTTCCCTTCCCTTGTCGCTTCCCTCTACGTACATCACTATGTCGTTTATTAGGGGCCGTCGTCTCTCTCTCTCTCTCTCTCTCTCTCTCTCTCTCTCTCTCTCTCTCTCTGTCCCTTTCGGTGGAGGTGTTTTTCTTCTGCTACAATGTTTACACTCTGGCGGGTCACAGCAAGGGCACAGTGGTGTTTGGGGTCGTCAGTGTGCCCCAGTCTACAAGATGGCTATCATTGAAGAGGCAAATTTTTATCCACCTTCACAGTTTGTAGCTGGTCGATGCGCTAGTACTTCTCAATAACCACCTCCATTTTCCTGGGTCATGAAGGGAATCTTTGAATGGGGAATGGGGGATGGGGAGGAGGGGTATTCTTTGGAAGGTAAATGCAGTGCACGGACATTTTTTTTCTTTTATCGTAGGGTGGGAATCTTTCTTGGGAGGTTCGTCCTGTATAGACACCGACAGAATTCTCACAGGAAGTCTTTAAGAGGAGGGAATCTATGTGGAAGGTAATCTAGTACAGACAACGACAGAAAATCTTTCAAGGGAGCGAATCATTCTCGGTAGATCGCTCTACTATTCACAGAGAGGAAAATGCCCCAGAATAAAACATCTTTAAAGAGAGGAAGTATATTATTTATCGGAAGGAAAATGTAGTGCAATGGCAAATGTGGTCCACGAAGAACCGTAAAGGGGAGGGAATATTTGTTGGAAATGAAATCTTAAGTATATATACAAAGAAAAATTATCAGGAAAAAATACATCTTTAAAGGGGCAGAATCTGAACCGGGAGGGTAAATCTGAAGTAGTACAAGAGACACAGACAGTCCAGAAAAATCTTGATCATGATTGGGAGGGAGCAGGGGCATCATAGTACCTTATAAGGGATTCTACCTCGAAATCTATAGTTACACATACATGAAGAAATGTCAAAAGGGGAAAAAAAAGAAACATTCGCAAACAATTAACAACATTGGCAGTTGTGAACGGAGAGCAAAAAGCGCGCAGGGGTGGTTCCTTCATCGGATGCTGTCACGGTTAGAGACGCAGCTTTCAGCCGCCCCAAAGAAGCAGGTGCGAGGAGAACCGTGCCAGAATACTGCAAGGGGCATTTGGCAGTCCTTTGTGTTTCGATTTGCCGTGCGCATGTGACAGAGATACTCACTAGAAAGACAGTCCAGAATTTGTTTCCAAAATCTCTTCCCAGACTGTATATTTTTCAGGTAAGAGACATTCGCTCAAAACCCTGGTTGATTCCGACCCCCTTGCAGTGTACATGCGATTTTTGTACGATTGAAATTGGTCTGTACATGCTGCCATAGACTTCCAGACTGTTCACCAACAGGCTAAACATACCCCCGAAGTCGCGGACTTTCAGTAGTGGAATATCCATAATTTGCCCACCACCCTCCATCCCCGAATGCGGATTTTCCGATGTGTTTTAGAAGGTGTATTTTAAAGGGCTGTGTAAATGAGGTTTGTTTGTTTGTTTGTTTGTTTGCTTGTTTGTTTGTTTTGTTTTTAATGGCTTGTGAGTTGACTTGACACGGTGATATCCCTGACATGGCCCTTTGCGGCGGCTGGGCTATAAGCAACATCTTACCTTATCTCCGAAACGCCGGGTTTTCCCGCCACCTGACAGAGGTCACTGGATGTTTGAGTCCGATATTATCCGTTGCAATAATACCCCCCCTCCTCCCCCGCCCCCGACAGCCCTCTCGCGGCACAAATATTAGGGATTCCAATCACACTTCCCTCCACCACTGCCGATAGTAAGCCGCTTTTGCCCTCTCTCCGAAACGGCTCGGCATTCCTGGCCAATTCTCTACCTACCCTGTTCACCGACACTCGCATACACAGCGGAGACAACTCGTTCCTTCTTTGAGAATCGAACATGTCTACCATTTTCTTTTTCAGCCTCAACAGCTTTTAGTTCCGTTCTTATGTTCGTCACTGATCGTTGAAACGGGACTATCTTCCTGTTATATCCACCATCCAGAGCGTGTGTGCTGTTGAAGAGGTCCGAAGTTCAGTAGGTTACAAGTTGTGTATGTATTCCATGAGAGTTTTATGATCAGAAATACAAGCAGGGTTACAAAGGAGGATTTTCGTTAGAAACAGTTAGAGACAGTTCAGGATTAGAAGCAGGATTCCAGTGGATTAGGATTAGAGTTAGAAGAATGAGTTAGAGTTGTAATTAGGGTAGCAGATAGCATAAAGTTATGGTTAGAAGTAGGCATATAAATAGGGACAGGGTTAGAAGTCGAATAAGAGTGGGACGCACAAAACGGTGGACGTTTCGGCCTTGGGAATTGTTGAAACTGGCAGGCACTGTGAATAACCTGGAGTTGAGATACCGTAATTGTAGTCGCTACTCTGAAGCCATGTTGTTGGACGGCTAGAAACACACACACACACGCACACACACACACACACACACACACACACACACACGCACACACACTTTTCGATTAGCTTTTTTGGTTTGATGTTGTCTCTTTCTTTCTTCTTTTTTCATCCACACGCTGCCTATGGTCGTTCATCTTAAGACTGCTCACATACCTTTAGATCGTAGGTACCCACACTGTATCATCGTTTGTTCGTGCATCATCGGGTCACTCAGCGTACCGTGTGAGTGGTGTCCATATTCTACGCCCCCCCCCCCCCCCCCACCCCCCCCCTCACGCCCATCCCCCACTCTTTCCCTCTACCCGTTTTTTATGACCCCGATGACCCATGCCCTGGAGCTTTCAGCCGGCGGCTGCTCTTCACTTGGACGCTGGTCAAGAGCCTGGAGAACAACGGGCAGGCCGGCCAGAGGGCAGTTTTGAGGGTAACGGGTGTGGGGAGGAGTTAGCGGTGGACTGGGGTCAGTCTGTTAGCCACGAGCGCCCCTCTTGAGGGGCTGTTCATGCGGTGGAGCACCTCTCCTCCGCCCCCGTCACCCAGGGGCCCTCCAAGTGGTGTTTGGGATTGTTGGAGTGCCATTGTGTCCGGGAGGGGGGTGGGGGGGGGGGGGGTGTTTGGAGGAGGGTTTGGAACAGGAGGGTGGTGGGACGGGTGGTGATGATGATGACCAGAAGCCTAACAACGGCAGGGAGGGAGGGGTAGGGGGGGATGGGTGGGTGTGGGGGGGGGGGGGGGGGGGGGGAGCAAGGGTGGAAGGAAAAGGTCAAGCTGGCTTATCGTTTGGTGGGGGTATTTTCGAAGCCTATTTTGAGGGGGTGGGGGGGGTAGGGGTGGGGTGTGAGTCGCAGGCTTTGTTTGGATGGAAGAAGAATAGAGTGTGACCCAGTCCCCTGCCTTCTTCCCCTCCTCTAAAATCTCCCACACTTCTCTGTCCCCGATCCTTCCGTCACTGAAGAACCCGACGGATGGAGAGTGGACATGATGATTATGGAACCATGAAGCGGAACTAGGTGTGTTTGTAAACAGGTACGCAGCTCTGCCGACTGTCGCTACTTTACACACCTATACCTCTGCGGACGTCAAATTTCTGCCGACGTGTGTGTGTGTGTGTGTGTGTGTGTGAAGAAGAAGGAGAGACAGAGAGGGAAAAGCACCCCCACCTCCCCCCCCCCCCTCCACCCCCACCCCCGCCCTATGGATCAGTTGCCTCAGACACTTAGGGGGATTGGAATTCTGCAGGGAATTTGACCACTAACCTTTGATGACGATCAAAAATGTTTGGGGGTGGGGGTGAGGGGGGCGAAAGAGGAAGGGTTTAGGATGGCGGGGAGGGGGTACGTAACAGTGAACGGATTTCCCAGTTGTAGCCCTCCGGCGCCGGAGAGGTTTTCCTTTTTCTTTTCTTTTTTTTTTTTTTTTTTTTGTGAGGGGATGGGGAGGATCAGGCTTTTGATCAGCACGGGGTGGGATTGGTCAACCGTGACAATCCTCCATCCAGCTCGCCCTCAGGATCTCTCGTGCGGCGTGCTTGACCCCTGTCCAGTCTAACGAGAGGTCACTCTCCAGGGTCTCTCTTTCCAACCCACCCACCCACCCCGATCCTCCCTCCCGCTCTGGTTAGCCTACAGCTTCTTCGCCAGAAAGAAGTGGGGGAGGGGGGAGGAGGTGGGGCAGACCCTCGAGGTCGGCAGAGCGGCGAAGCTGTCCCTTTCAACTTCTTTCGGACAAGGCACTACGGAAGATGGGGAAAGGGGGCGAGTGGATGAGGGTGAGGCAGGGGAGGAGGCGGGGGTAGGGGGTGGAGGTAGCGGAAAGGTCAGGCGTCGTGACCCCTGGAGTGTTGTGTAGTGAGCTCATTCATCCTAGTCAGGATGCTGACAAAGAACACAGGGCTGACCGCCAGGGTCCGCACACAGTGAAGGACAGCAGTAGGGGTTGGGGTGTGGGCTGGGGTAGGTGGCAGTGCCGATGATGATGATGATGATGATGATGATGATGATGATCAGAAACAACAACAGTAGTAATTAAAAGACCATGCGCTTTCCACACTTCCGTCTTTAAGAAGTGGCTTAGCCCCTTAAAGGTTTTTTGTTTTTTGTTTTCTTTCTTTTTTCTTTCTTTTTCATTTTGTTTTTTTTGTTTCTTTCTTTCTTCTTTCTTTTTCTTTTTCATTTTTTTGTTTGTTGTTTTGTTTTTGTAACAGTTATACCTCAACTGCAGTTTTCCTTAGAGACTAAGAAAATCACCCCCCGAACTTGCTATTGCACAACGTTGAACCTGTGATATCCGGCGACGAATGCATTATTTTCTCCAGTTTTTTTTTTTTTTTTATTGCTGGGTTGATGTGTCAGTACAAGATAGACCTATATGGCCGAGCTTTGAAAC
>JADBJO010001047.1:380000-382500 GCA_016801955.1 Conus betulinus | reverse complement strand
TGTAGTCCCTTTGACCTCTTCAACTAGAAAGACTTTCCTGTTTGACCTTAAGTCCTGAAATACATTATTTTTTTTTCTAATTTTGTTACAAAGTAAAGGTGAAGTGAACAAATAATTTCTACTCAAAATATAAGAACAGTGGGTAAAGGAAATATAAATAAAAACAACAAATAGTGAAAGTGAACGCTGAAAAATCACAGAAAGAGAGTAATGAAGAAAAAACTAGGTCCTGAGAAAACCAGACACCATCTTACACGTGCATGAGACAAAAAAAACAGGCGGAAAGATAGACAGACCAACAGATTGTCGACAAACAGACGAAATGGATGAATAAATGATTAAATAAATAAACAGTGTCCAAAGGTGGGCAGTTTCCCTCAAGCCAATTAAGGCATTCTATTAAGGAAAAAAAAAAAGCACAACAAAGATGGAACAAAATTGATCTCGTCTCTATCAAATGGAATGGATTTCTGAACGGAAAAGCGCTGACTTACAGAAAGTCAAATACCGATGGCCGTTTCTATTAAACGAGTTCACTTTTGACGCACGCTAGGGACCGGAATAGTTCAGTGGTAGAGGAGTGCCAGACTCGTAATCTTGGTGATCCTGGGGTTGCGGGTTCGAATATCCGCCGGGCCGTTTCGGTACAGGGTGATCTTTTCCTTGGAGTTTTAACATTGGTTCTGACTCCATTTCCCACACAGTCCTGCGAATGAGACTATAAACCGAGGTTCCGTGTGTGAACGCACGCATGACATCTTGCACACACGTAACTTTCGGAAGAGAAGGCCAGTTTGGCCATTGATAAAGACACGTTACGCATAGCGTGCACCCAGCGTGAGAAATGGAAAGAATGAAGGAAATATGGAAATTTGAGTGAACGTTATTGACTGGATGACACGGGAAACGACTGAATGAAGCGCCAGCTGGCAGCTTCAGTCGGCACTACCCCAGGTAGGCAGCCCGTTGTGTAAACGAGTGTGGATTGTAAAGCGCTTAGAGCTTGGCGTCTAGCCGAGAATAGGCGCTATATAAGTATTCATAATAATAATGAAGAATTATATTTTGAACAAAACAAATGGCTGAACAGAGTTCCACATTTTTCTTCTCATCCTCTTCTCTTTTCAGAAAAAAAAAAATGGTTTATCTTGGTTGTGTCGAAAAAGAAGTGGATTTTAAATAGGAAAAAAAAAGTTGAATTAGGAACGAGATTGAAAGGAAATTTGAAATGAAGCAGGGAAGCGGTCGGTAACAAACAAGTAAGATAACTCTTTTTTTTCCATTTTGGGAGCCGAGAGTTACCTTCCTTGTTTGTTATTTACCGTCAGAAACTAGGTTGGTTAACTTCATCTTTTTTTTTTCTTTTAAACAAGGTTTTATTTTCAGCAAACACCAACAAATACAATCAATACAGAGCAGAAAACACAAAAGCAAAGCTTATTTAAAGTGTCACCTGCTTAGGAGGTCACAACAATGAGTCAGAAGTAGATACAGTTATGATAATGAGCATTAATTAGGAAGCGAATGGACAATGTGATAAAGAGAGAGAGAGAGAGAGAGAGAGAGAGAGAGAGAGAGAGAGAGAGAGAGGATGTCTCGGAAGAATATGTTACTGTCACAGTAGCGAACAGCGGGGCGCTATACCGATTAGCATATTACATATGGCGAGATCTTGAGCTCTGTGTTTGTTCATCTCTGTCTCTTTTACTCATTTTGTTCAGCATGATATAGACATAATGTGTGTGTGTGTGTGTGTGTGTGTGTGTGTGTGTGTGTGTGTGTACACACATATGCATACATACTATATACATACATGTTCAGTATAATATAAACACACACACACACACACACACACACACACACACACACACACACACACACATATATATATATATATATATATATATATATATATATATATATATATATATATATATATATCAGGGCTGTTTAGTTCACGAAGTCCCATGCACATCCTTTCGACCCCTACACAAAGTCATCGGAACTCACCGGTGGACTGGTAGGGCACCATCACCACCAAATCACCCTCCCTCCCTTCCCCCCCTTCTCCCTCCACCTTCCCCCGGGCCCCCTCCCGTCCTTTCCCCCTTCCTCAACCTAATAAATGTGAGGCTGGAAAGATGACTTCATCCCCTCCTGTAACCTTCCCTGTCAACCAGCGACGTTGGGGGGATGGGAGGGGTGCGGAAAGGGATAGGAAGGAGAAGGAGGGGGGGGGGGGGGGGGAGGTAGACGTCCCTCGTCCCCTACTACTGCTCATAACCACTTATCTCTCTGACAAAGGCGAAAGCCCTCCTCGCCCTTACCTCCCCCCTCACTGAGTCACTCCCTCCTCCTCCCCCCCCCCCCCCCCCAACCCCATCCACCCACCCACCCTGGACAAAAGCCGCCGTCAAGTCCGGCCGTTGTGATATAACCGTTGGCCACGTCGCTATGTTCGGAGCTCCCATAACTCAACTCCCCCCCCCCCCCCCCCCCC
>JADBJO010001047.1:375000-377500 GCA_016801955.1 Conus betulinus | reverse complement strand
GGGTTTTTTTCAGTCTTTTTTCTTTCTTTTTTTTTTTTTTCGGGAAGCGTGTATGTCTCAGTTTATTTCGGTGTGTGCTTTGTAGAAAAGGAAAGAAGCCAAAAAAAAAAAAAAAAAAAGATAGGTATGAATTAACAGTATTTCAAAGATCACTGAAAATCGATGTAATTTAGACATACCATATTGAGGAAACCGGCTTCGCGCGCGCGCGTACTCACATTTGCATGCTAGCGTTCGTAGTGCGCACGCACGCGCGCACTCACACACACACGCACACACACACACACACACACACACACACACACACACACAATACATCACACACACACACACACACACACACACACACACACACACACACACTCACGTTTTTGTGATCCGTACGGACGACGATCAGTGTTTAAAACGAGAGAGAGAGAGAGAGAGAGAGAGAGAGAGAGAGAGAGAGAGAGAGAGAGCGAGAGAGCGAAGGCCACCACCAGTTTAGTTCCACACCCCTCAGATTGCATGCCGGATACTCGTTTCGGCGCCTGCTAGATCTAGTTTGTCCTGCTTTTAAGCTGCCTCCACACCACGCGCATGCGTGCGTGAAGTTTTTTTTTTTGGGGGGGAGATGGTGGAGAGAAACTGGAGACTCGGCCCGCACCGCGTGACCCGCACCTTAGCCACGTTCACAGCGGCCACCATCAAAGGGAAACCACTCCGTGAGGATACCGCCAACACCCCGGGCACTACAATGGTAGCAGCACTTGGTACCTTAAGCGGGTCAGTGAAGAGGTGAGAGGCAGGGGTGGGGTCTCCTTCACTGATAGCCCGGGGGACTCTTCCCCCGGGGATGGGGAGGGAGGGGGGGGATGTGTTTCACCAGGAAAGTGGCTGGAACACCCCTTCTCGCCCGCCCCTCGCCACCCCCCCCTTCCCGCCTCCTCCCCCCGCCCCATCCTCAGTTTGTTCCCGGGGTACCCTACCCTCGTGGTACCTGTACCCTACCTTCCCCCGTCCCCCCTCCCCTCCCCTCCCCTCATGCCGGATTTGCGGCCAATGACTTCATGTGTAACAGCGATAACTCATTGCGGTACCGGCCCAGATTCTGACGGGCACTCGATTGTTAGCATATTCTCGTTTTGCATAATCCCGTTTCACACATCATGATGACGGTGATGATAACAGTAATGAAAATAGAAAAAAAATAATAATGATGATTACGACAGTCATCAGCATCATCATCATAACAACAACAATAATGATGATAGTGATAATAATAACAAGAACAAAATACAACATAATGATGATGATTACCATTTCAAATGATGATAATTAAAAAATAATTAATTAAAACGACACAAAACTAAAGAAACGAAACTGCCTGATAATGGGACGCAACTATCGCAACATATTACACATAGGAAATTAACTCCCATCTCGGAGATTTCTCTCTCATGTGTGCGGATCTTTTTATATTTATTTTCGTCCAGCTTTTTTCCTCCCGCTTTCGATAACTAATCACATTTTCCTCCTACTACACATTATGCATCGACCACGCCAACAATGTTGGCAAAATTTGATGGGCGATCCGCTTCGCTTGATTGGATACAAGGAATTTTCCTGATAGTGTTGCAAACGAACAGACACGTTTTCTGGCAATATGGAAGAAAGCTACGACACTGAGCAAGCAGATTATATGCATGTGTGGAGAGTAATATAAATTCAACACCAACAGACCATCAGTTTAGGGCGAATAGTTTTCTGTTGATTTATTCATTTCGATTTTTTTGTTTCGTTTTGTTTTTACAATTTTACGAAAAATGCTGAACATGCCGTTAGCTGAAATCTGCATGATGTGTACTTTTTAATGAATGTGTAATAAAATTATAAAATTGGGAAAAAAGCATTCTTCTTGCAGATCAAAGGAAGGCATGTTTGTTTGTGTTCAGAGCGCATCATTTTCACCGCAGTCTCCAGGAGTTATTAGTACCCAGTCCCGGTTTTAAGACAGAAACACAGCATATTGGTACGACATCTTTGTAATTACGTCCACGTTTATAAAATCTCTTTGTGTAAGATGGATTTGAATTTATTGTGTCAGTGGGCACACAGTATAGCACTGTACATATCTGACTTTTTTCTTTCATGTACCCCCCCCCCCCCCCCCCCCCCCCCACACACACACACACACAAAGTTAATTTTGGTTTCAGTTGATATGCTTTTTTTTCCCCCTTCTTTAACTACTAGCTGATATATATATTGATTTAATTCAACGTATTGAGTTAAAATGTCATAGTGGTGATTGTTTATTATCATTATGTTTTTTGTTTTTTGCTTTTTTTTTTTTTTTTTTTTTTTTTTTTTTTGTTTTTTTTAATCTTGAATTATCTCACAATGGAAAGCCTCCTTCCTCTCTATGTTTAATGTACACACACAGCTGCCGCGAAGGTCCTTTGTTGTGCGAGGTGCTGTCACCCTCTGAGACTCCCACCTCTGGTTCCTTTTCATACACTG
>JADBJO010001047.1:365000-370000 GCA_016801955.1 Conus betulinus | reverse complement strand
CGAATGCATAATTATTGATTAATGACATGGGCTTAAAAGAAAAGAGAACAAAAAAAAAAAGGAATGCGATTAAAAAAGAATATCAATATATATCTCAAAAAAAGGAACACCGAAAGCTAGAGCCCATGTGCTGTGTGGGTGTGTGTGGGGTGTGCGCGCGATAAACACGACTGATTAAATTGAATCATGTAACGATGAAAAAGTTGAAACTTTATATCAATCAATGTAAAAGAATAGTACAAACTAATAAAAAGAATAGTACACAAAGCAAAATCAGTACAACCAAGCAAAACAAGAAGGAGAAGAAATGAAATGATGTGAGCAACTACGCAAGCCTTTCAATTATTACATAATTGAGCGTGAAAGAGAGACCCTATTACATAATCGAGAGACCTTATGCATGTAATACTGAACAGAAAAGCGTTTTGCCCCTTTGTGCAGTACACCATTCACCCGTTTTATGTATTCATCTGCTGATTCATTGTTTACGTTTTAAAGATTAGTTGATTAATTAATGTGATTATTTCTTTCGTCGTTATTTGTATGGTTTCCGAGTTCTGTCTATGCGGGTACGGGCTGTCTTTGTCGGATAATTACCTCATGAACCCTACAACAGATGTCGAATATTCGTTCTTGGTTTGTTTGTTTGGTGTTTTTTTTTTTTTAAATTTAATTTACGTTCACATTTCTGTCGTTGTGGATTTTTTTTTTTTTGGGGGGGGGGGGGGGGGGGGTGGGGGGTGTGATGGTTGTCGGTGGTGTTGATGGCTGAGATGTTCTAGTCGCTTCGCTTCGATGTGGATTTTTCTTTTTTTTTTTTTTTTTTTTTATTGAACCTGCTGACGTAGAAGATGCATTATTAACCCAGGGTATTAGATGTCGGCTTTGTGTATTTCTGTGTTTTGCTTATTTGTACTATAGACGAAAAAACGGACATGTGGAGCTCTTTCAATTTTTTTTTTTTTTTACTGGGATGTCTGTTGTGCCTGTGTTTAAAACATGGTTAAAGTTGAAAAAGATCTGATTGTCTGACAACATTTTAAAGATTCAAGAGGTTTGACATTGCAACGTGTTTTGTCGTTTACGCGCGGAAAACGGTTTTTGAAATGAATGAAACAGAGTTTGATGTTGCTTCATACGAAGATTGATGATGTGGCGCTTAACATTCTTCGGAAAGAACAAAGAAAAAACATCAGTATTTCTACACTCGTAAATTCATAGATACCAGGATCATCATCATCATAATCATCATCATCATCATCATCATCATATGATGATGATGATTATTATTATCATTATTATTGCTGTTACTATTATTATTGTTGTGTGTTGTTGTTTCTTTTCTTCTTCATCTTTCTTCTTGACATCGTTTAATTTCTGTTATTGCTGTTAGCATTTTAAAGGAGAGAGAGAGAGAGAGAGAGAGAGAGAGAGAGAGAGAGAGAGAGAGAGAGAGAGAGAGACGTAAACACGCAAAAAATTTTCGGTTGCATGTTTTAACTGGGAACCCAAGCATTTTTGTCGGCGTCTTTTGTTTTTGTGGGTGTGTAACCATCTGTCTCAAACACACACACACACACACACACACACACACACACACACACTTTCTCGTATATATACACATATCCCCTCACCCACACCTGCCCCCCCCCCCCCCCCTCCCCTCCCCCTCCCCCCATCCCGCCCTTTTCTTCTTTTTTTTTTTTTTGTGTTTGTTTGATGGATTTTTTTCTGTTTTGTTTAATTTAAAATCAGTTGAAATAGTATCTACTTTGGAGTGTTGTGGGTGGGGGTGGGGTGGGGGTGGGGGGGGGGGTGGGCTGTTCTATATTATAGCATCAGGTCTAATCTCCTCTTCTCTGCCTTTCCTTTGTACGACAGGTATGGTTTTCCAACCGACGAGCCAAGTGGCGGAGGGAGGAGAAAACTGAGGAACCAACGGCGGGACTCGTGCAACGGCAGCGCGCGCCTTCCCCATCAACCCCTCCTTCACCAACACCATGTACCCCTCCCTCCACCAACCCATCGCCTCCATGCCCGACAACTACAGGTAACCGCTGCGCATGCGCATGCACGTGCGCACGCGCGCGCGCACACACACACACACACACACACACACACACACTCACACAGACACGCATGCACTCACATACGCACGCAAGGATGCACGCATGCACGGACACGCACTCACGCACGCATGCACGCACGCACGCACACACACACACTGGCTGCGAAGGGGAGGGAGAAAGAGGGGGGAGGGGGGAACTCAGGCTCAGGGTTAAATCGGCGTGCTTCATTCTCTTATCATCATATTTTGTTTATTTTGTTTGTTTTATTTGGTTTATTTGGTATTGTTACTTCGGCTGAAAGTTCTCGCAACTAACTTTCATTCTCTTGAGAGGAAAAAAAAAAAGATTATCTATAAACCAAAGCCCGTTTGTTTTATTTTATTTGGTATTTTGTTATTTCGGCTGCATATTCTCGCAACTAACTTATACTCTCTTGAGATTAAAAAAAATCTGTAAACCACAGCCCGTTTGTTATTTTGTGTTTTGGTCCCCCACTATTAGATTGTTCGTTTTTTTGTATTTGTCTGACTTTAATCAAGTTTAAAAGGCTGTGCCAGTCTTGAATAAACATTACCCTGAGTTAGGGTTTCTTATGGGAGCAAGAGTTACCCTACTTGTTTATTGTTTTCTTGTATGTTTTTGTTGTTGTTGTTGTCCTCGTTGTTGTTGTTTTTGTTTGGTATTGTTATTTCGGGTGCAAGTTCTCGCAACTAACTTACACTCTCTTGAGAGGAAAAAAAAAAACGAAACAAAACAAATATCTGTAAACCACTGTCTGTCTGTTTCATTTTGTTTTTCTTTGGTATTGGGACTTAGCCTACAAGTTTCTGGCAACTAACATACACTGTCTTGAGAGAAAACAAAACAAAACACACAATCAAACGAACAAAAGAACAGATATCTGTAAAGCACAGTTATGAACAGGCTACGGATATGAAGACATCAACAAGCCCAGACAATGTCAACACTGGCTTCCACAACTGACCAAGCAGCAGTTCAGTCATCTCTAAGAATGCAGACTTCATTCATAATTATATAATTATCATACACATAGACATCCAAGCAGCAACGGAGGGGAGAAAATGAAATGGACACACGTCAGCTCAACAAGCAGATGATTTAAGTTCATTAAAAAGAAGAGAGAAGAGAGAGAAGAGAAGAGAGAGAGAGAGAGAGAGAGAGAGAGAGAGAGAGAGAGAGGTGGGGGAGGAAGGGAGGGGGGAAGGGTGAGTCGAGTGATAATGTCAAGTCATGAAGTTAACATGGAAACATGGAAGAACAAGAAGAAAGAACATGGAGAAGGGAAGATATGCAGTGAGAAAAAAAAAGGGGGGAGGGGGGGCGCAAGTTTTATGTACTCTTTCTTTTTTTTTTTAATTCTTCTTTCCTTTCTTTCCGTTCAGTGCTGAAGGCATGCGGCGTACTATAAAGGGTTAAAGGAAAGAGAGGGGGGAGGGAGGGGGGGGGGGGGAGAGAAAGAAAGAAAGAAAAAATAGAGAAAGAAGGTGCGTCGTTTGACGGCAGACAACTGAGGAGGAAAAGAAGGAAAAACTTCCAACGCAGTAACTGACAGAAGGTAAAAAAAATAGGAAGAAAGAAAAAAAAAGAAAAGAAGGAAGAAAAGAAAGAAGAAAGAAAAAAAACACTCGCTAGCGTTTTGTATTCTCTACGTTCCTTGTTGAGTTTTTCATGGAGAGACAGAGAGAGAGAGAGAGAGAGAGAGAGAGAGAGAGTGTGTGTGTGTGTGTGCGTGTGTGTGTGTGTGTGTGTGTGTGTGTGTGTGTGTGTTTATACACATGTTAAACACGTTCAGACCGACTTACACTTATCTTTAATCAACTGAGCAAAGAAATCGACCGTACCAGACAGTATTGCTGTCAGAATTGTACACAACAAAACGTTTTCGTGCCTCCAGTGCCGTTGGTATTCATTCATTGCTCTGCACAGGCCCTGGTCGTTGGTATTATCAATTCTCTTGTCATCATCATCATCATCATTATAATTACTATTAAACGCTGTGTTTACATTCGGCTTATTGCACCGTTTACAACGCCATTAAAATGGCGAACGTTACCTGAGCGAACAAGGTCTGTTCTTCAATCATCATGGGAAAAAAAAAAAAGAAAAAGGAAAAAAGAACGGGTAAGGCCAAAGCCGGAACCGGCCGTAAATCGCCACATTGACATTCAGAAATGGATTACTAGCCACCGTACATGTATGATGTGTAAGGTCGTTCAGTTCTCCTCACTAATTTGAAAAGTGACGGTCGTCGCTTCGGTCGCTGGCAAGGTTTCTGCTGCTATAGTCACCGGAAAGGCTCTGAACTGGATTTTCTCTTCTCCTCCTCCTCCCTCCTCCTCCTCCTCCTCCTTCTTCTCAAAAGAGAAAATGTTCGCACGTGTATGCTTGACGACAAAACGTCTTGCATAGCAGTTCTGCAAAAAATATACGTGTGAACTTACTGCCCGAAAAGTTGATGCTGATGCTAATTCTTGTTGTTGCTTTCTTCTCTTTTGTTGTTGTTGTTTTTTTGTTGTTGTTGTTGTTCTTCTTCTTCTTCTTCTTGATATTGTCGTTGTAGTTGTTGTTGTTATCACTATTATTGTTGTTGCTTCTTCTTCCTCCTCTTTTGCTGTTGTTGTGTGTTGTTGTTGTTGTTGTTCTTCTTCTCTTCTTCTTCTCCTCATTTATTATTGTTATTATTATTATTATCATTTTGTGGCAGATCCATTATTATTATCATTATTATTATCATCATTATTATTATTGCGGCAGACCCATACGTTAAATATCCACTTATTTGCTGTTTGAAAAACACATCGCCCAAACTGTAAACAATATTATTTACCATTGTTGTTTTTTTTATGATAATTGTTAGGAGGTGTTAAATGGTAATCCAGTGCTTCCGGCGCCCAGTTATTTGCTACCCAA
>JADBJO010001047.1:352500-360000 GCA_016801955.1 Conus betulinus | reverse complement strand
GACTATGGAGACACATTGCCATGGCAACACGTTCCTTCCACACTCCGTGTCGGCGTCATGTGTCGGAATGTGGAGACACATCGCCATGGCAACACGATCCTCCGCTCCGTGTCAGCGTCATGTGTCAGAATGTGGAGACACACTGCCATGGCAACAAGTTGCCTGCTCCCTCTGTGTGTCCTTGACCCGTTGGCCGTGACCCGAATGTCGTCATCATCACCGTTCAGGGCGTGACGTCGTCACTGCTCCTCCTTCTACTACGTCATCATGTGTGTGGATAGGACATCGAGTGATTTTTTTTTTTTTTTTTTGACTTGTCCTAAAGTCCTGAAGACTGATTTCACGGTGGCTTTCTTTTCTTTTCTTTTTTTTTTTTTTTCTTTTTAACGACATACTACGACAGAGTGGCTTTCCATCACGTCATCACGATCTAGGCAACAACTACCGTGACGTCATTACTCTGAAACGACAACCCCCGTCATCTTCGCCAACGTCTGCTTCAGCAGTCTCTCAAGGAGGGACGACGCGGCTCTGTGTAGTGCAAGCCAGCAAGTGTGGGGCGAGCACTCTCACTCGGACTGACCAGCGGCCCCAGTATCGCCAATGATCGATCACCCCATAGTCAAACCACCTGCACCTGCCGTGTCCAAAAACCCAGCAGTGAGGAAAGCAAGCATTCTGGAATCGCTGGCAGCGTTGAGAGTCTGGAACAACTTTTATTGTACCTGTGCGAAGTGCCTCGCTCGAGGACACGGAGTACTCCAACCCCCCCCCCCCCCCCCATTTTCACCCCGACTCCCCCACCCCCCCACCCCCCACCCAGCACTCTTTTAGCCCGAAGTAGCCTGGCTCAAGCAAAGAGTCGACTGACAGTTTCTTTGGATAGTGTCGGTAGTCTGTATGGAACATTGATACAGAGAGAGACAGAGACACAGAGAGAGAGAGAAAACGAAGCTATCAATGTCCTCTGATCCTCAAGGCTCGCACACCGAGTTATGACCTCGCCACGTGCCGCCTGTGACAACAGCACGCGCCGCTGTGGCCGAGCGTCACGTGCGCCGCTCTGAGCTGACCGCCGGTCATCGGGCGGCTCGCGCTACTCGTTGCACGTGCAGGGAGAGAAGGGGTTGGGGGGGGGTCGGCCCGGTGGTGGTGGTGGCGCAGGGTGATATGGTTTGGTGGGGGGAGGAGGCGGGGGGGGGGGGGGGGGGGGGGGGAGAGACAAAAACGGACAGTGACTGGATTGGTGTGGGAGGTTGAGAAGGGTTTGGACGGCAGTGATTGTAGCCTGCTGTCTGGTTGGTGGATAGGGGCTGGTGTTTCACTGCGAGATACTGGTGGTAGCTCGTGGAACAAGATCGTTCTGAAGATCTGTTGAGACCTGAAATAAGAGACTGAGAGACACACACAGAGAGAGAGAGAGAGAGAGAGAGAGAGAGGAGGGGGGGGGGGGGGGGGAGGAGAAAAAATGGTCCATCGAAATTGGAAGTTTTAGGCTGGTTTACAGACTGCGTGTGCGTTTTAGTATCAAACCATGTTAAAGACAAGAAAACAGGCCAGTATGCAGACGCGTGCGCACGCACGTGTACACACACACACACACACACACACACACACACACACACACACACACACACATAAACACACACACACACACACACACACACACACACACACAAGACACCACACACACATATAAAACACACACACACACACACACACACACACACACACACACACACACACACACAAGACACACACACACACCACACACACACACACACACACACACACACACACACACTTACAGACAGACAGACAGACACACATACACACAGACACACACACACACACACACACACACACACACACTTGCGCGCGCACACACACACAGCACACACGCACACACACACACAACACATACACACACACACACGCACACACACACACACACACACACACCACACACACACACACACACACACACACACACACACACACACACACGCACACACACACTTACAGACAGACAGACAGACACACATACACACAGACACACACACACACACACACACACGCACACACACACACACACACACACACACACACATACACACACACACACACACACACACACCACACCACACACACACACACACACACACACACACACCACACACACACACACACACACACACACACACACACACACTTACAGACAGACAGACAGACACACATACACACAGACACACACACACACACACACACACACACTTGCGCGCGCACAACACACACACGCACACACACACACACACACACACACACACACACACACGCACACCACACACACACACACACCACACACACACACACACACACACACACACCACACACACACACACACACACACACACACACACACACACACACACACACACACACACACACACACAGAAAAAGAATCCCTCTGGACCAGAACTTTTTTTCTGAAAGCCAGCGGCGACCTTCCACTGTCCAGCCCCAGCCCCGCCCCCACCCCACTCCACGCCACCCCTAGACACGTGCCACATGAAGTTGTCTGCCCTGGTCGTTGCCCGGGAGACGTTTTTTAGTCCAATCAGACGTTGCCAGGTGTCACGTGTCGCTTGTCCCATGGGAGCGGGTGCCAACAAGAGCGAGGGAAAACCGGGCAATATTGGATGTGAAAGGGTTCCAACGGAACCTGGCCAGAGCTAGGAGGGAGGGGAGTGGAGGAGGGGGGGGGGGTGGGCGGGGGAGAGAGACGTCCCGCAGGGGAGACGACGCAGCGCGGTCATTCCCTCGTCTCCACTGGTACGAAGTCACCCTAATTGTGTACAACCTTCACCCGTGTGAATACATCTTCATCCACGTTCGGTATACAGCTTTACCACCCGCATTTTGGTGCAGCCCCACCCGCGTTGGTACAAACTCACGAACGTTGGTGCCAAGTCACCCACGGTTGGCACAAACTCACCCACGTCGGTGCAAAACTCACCCACGTCGGTACAAAACTCACCCACGTCGGTACAACCTCACCCACGTCGGTACAAACTTGCTCACGTTGGTGCAACAAAAGTCTCCCACGTCGGTGCAAACTCATCCCACGTCAGTACAAACTCAACTACGTTGTTGGTGCAACCTCACCCCCAAGTTGCTGCAAAACCTCACCCACGTTGGTGGTGCAACGAGCTCAGCAACCTCGGTGCAACGGGATTGTGCTCATCCACAGCGACATCTATCGCCTTCTACGATGACACGCCGCCATCGACAATGACACCCTAACTCCTCCACCGTTCACCCCCCCGCCCGCCCCCCCCCCCCCCCCCCCCCCCTCCACACAAAGGCACAGCAGGACTGCACAGCCAACTCTGTGAATACAGCCAGCATCGTTAATGATGGAGTGGAGTAGATCGCAGAAAATTTCGAAGATTTCTTTTGTTTGTTTGTCAGCTCCATTTTTTATGACTATTATACGTCAGTTACAGTGACTCGAGGAACCCGGATGGTGATGTGCTTCAACAACAACCAAAAAAAAAAACACAAAAAAAACAACAAAAACCCTATCAAGTGGGAATCACGAAACAGAATGGCCTCACGGGAATGATGTCAATTCTGTGTGATTTTTTGTTTGTTTGTTTGTTTGTTTTCTTCTCCCTCCTCACCTCTTCCCATTCCTCCTAATCATTGTAATCGTTTCTACTGCCAGAAACTGCCGGTCACCGAATGACGTCATCACTCCATGCACAAATAACAAAAAAATAAAAACCCTCGACCAACCGTGTGTGCAGTGAGAACGTCATGACGTCATCAGAAACATCTCTCCCCCGTGTGTGTGTGTGTGTGTGTGTGTGTGTGTGTGTGTGTGTGTGTGTGTGTGTTTTCATGACACCTGTCAGACATTTTTTGCCGATCTGTGCCCTGAAGGAGACGGACACCGTGGCCGAGTGGTCAATACCACGGTCCTCGTTGTCTAAGGGAGCAGAGGTTCCCACCCACCCAACCCATCCGCACAAGCAGTGTGGGACAAAAGGACAAGAGTTTCTTCATTCAAACGCATGTGACGGCAAATGCCTACGAACCTACGTTGACTAGTCCCATGAAGAGAGAGAGAGAGAGAGAGAGAGAGAGAGAGAGAGAGAGAGAGAGAGAGAGAGAGAGAGAGAGAGAGAGAGAGAGAGAGACGACAGACAGGTACAGGATCGAACTGCTCGCAGAGGTCTGATAAGACTGAGCAGGGAAAGAAATCCGGGACGCTGAGAGAGAGAGAGAGAGAGAGAGAGAGAGAGAGAGAGAGAGAGAGCGTTACGATTAGAGAATCAGTGTGTGTGGGTCCTCCGATTCGATCTGGCTTAGCCTACGTATTATCATCGTGTGAGACGGCCCTTTTGGCTCGGTTGCCCAACAACCGAAGACGGCAAGGAGAAAGACAGAGGCCCATACTGACGGTCACGTCTGCAGAAGACATTCTATGTGATTTGTTTACAGGACCTGTGTTTTGGCAGTCTTATCATCATGCTGTTCGGTCATATAATTTAAAACTTGAAGACTTTATGTACGTGTGTCAACGTGATTTTTTTTTCCTTTTTTTTTTTTTTTTCGCGTTTCCAGTTCAGTGTGAATTTGCTCTTAACTGTGGGCAAAAAAAAAGAAGAAGAAAAAAGAAAAAGCTGGGACGACCACACAGTGTATAATAATCTGTATATTATGGGATATCAACTGTCTTGTGTCTTATAGCTGTATTGATGGAATGATATACTTGACTATTGATGTGGGTTTGTGTGTTTTTTTTTTCGTTCATGTATGTTGTTTGATATGTCGTTGATGTGTTTTATACGTAGTCTTCATCATAACGGGGGGAGAGAGAGGGAGGGGAAGGGAGGGGAAATGGGTGGGGATGTCACTACGGTGTGTGTGTGCCCGCAGATTTGTCAGTGTCAATGTAAAAGCTGTCTAGAGACTAACATCTTCTGCTGAAGCGATTGAAGTGAACGGAGAATGAATTGTAGTGGAAGATGTGCTGAAGTCGTAGTCCACGCCCTGTTTGTGCCACGAGTTGAACAATATTTGTACATGGTCATAGTCACAGACCCCCCTTACCCCCAACATCCCCACCCCACCCCACCCCCACCCCACCCCACCCCCACTTCATCAACTGAAGGTTGACATAGAAAGAGAGAGAGACAGTTCATTTCTCTTGAGTTGCTCGACACATTTCCTGATGTATTGTCTGTGTGTGGTTTCGTGATGTATCGTCTGTGTGTGGTTTCTCAACGCGTTCAGGAAGATGGCCTTGTTTGCATAATGCTACTCATTGTCATCATCAATGTTGCACATTTTGTGTGGTTGTTATATGGCATGTCTGGTGTATGTGTGTGTGTGTGTGTGTGTGTGTGTGTGTGTGTGTGTGTGTGTGTGTGTGTGTAAAATAGGGTGCTCCCCAGGTGTGTGTGTGTGTGTGTGTGTGTGTGTGTGTGTGTGTGTGTGTGTGTTTTAATCCCGTATTAACTCTTTTTTTGTTTAACACGTTTATGAATTCTTGGCCAGAACAGAAAATGAAAACACACACACACACACACACACACACACACACACACACACACACTCTTAAGAAACTCGGTAATGATTCCAAGACTTTAACACGGAAGTGAAATGTTGCGCTGACCCTGCTGGTCCTTGGTCCAGTGGTCTAGCTAGCATCCCACTTCTCCAAGACTTGACCCGTTGGTCCATTACTCCCCCCCCCCCCCCCCCCCCTGTGCTTCTGTTCACTCCCTCTGATAAATGGTCCAACATCCTGCTGTCTAACTGTTGTAAGCTAACCCCGTCTCATGTACAGTGATCTAACCATCCTCCCCCCCCCCCCCCCCCCCCCCTCTCTCTCTCTCTCCCCCTTTCTTTGTGACGACAAGCAAGGATCTGTATGTTGGCATGGATATTGGCCCACTTTCAAACGGACGTATGATCACGTGATCATTAAACTCCCCCTACCCCCTATCTCCACCCCTTTCCCCTTTGTCGGATGCCTTTGCTTGATCAGTTGTGAATGACTGGTGTAAAGAATACAAAGAGAATGTACAAAATACATGTAATGTAAAAAAAAAATAAAAAAAAAAAACAAATGAAATAAAGTAATTCCAAAGAACATGATGGCCTCTCAATTAAAAGAAGGAAAGCAAAAACCCTGACAAATATATATTTTCTTGATGGAGCCCTGTTTCTGATTTTCCTTTCTTCTCCCGTCGTGTACTTTAATTGAACACCCCACCCCCACCCCCACCTCCCACCCCCTCCCTCCTTCCTATCGCCACAGTCCACACTCTACAACCAGCTGAAGAAAAGACAGGTACTGGCATCTCTACATCTCCTCCGTTGGTCTGTGGAGCGTGTGGTTTGTTAGACAGGTACAAAAAAAAAAAACAACAAAAAACGTGATTGGTCCCGCATGATAAGTGTGACATGTTCGTGGTCAGTATTACAGTACTGAGAGTTTCTCTAGAGTGCAATATGCTCAAAGCGTGTGTGTCTAACAGGGCGGGTTGTCGTAGTGTATACTGTTTGTTTCATAGCGCTTATCGTCAAGCTGACCAGAGCTGTATATAAAAATGTACTACATCAGATTTGTCGACTCCGCTTTTTTTTTTTTTTTTTTTTTTTTTTTTAAGTTTTTTTTGTTTGCTTGTTTGTTTGTTTGTTTTTTTTGTTTCGTTTTTCTCAAATTTCTCCAAGGCTGTGTGTTGTTAGGCCCGTTGTGGTGTGGACCAATCGTAGGGCTTGGCTCTGTCGACGTCAGTTTGGGTTGTGTGTGTGTGTGTGCGTGTGCGTGTGCGTGTGTGTATATGTGTGTGTGTGTGTGTGTGTGTGTGTGTGTGTGTGTGTGTGTGTGTGTGTGTGTGTTGTTGTTGTTGTCGTTGTTGTTGTTGTTGTTGTGGAAACAAAAAAAAAAAACAGCATTTTAAGAATACCGGGAACTGCATTCAACGTGTTTGGCAATAATTATGGACGGACATGGAGACACGACCCCAGGACGACAACATAGTATCATATCACTGTGTAATGCGAAATATATCCATAGCTTTTTTCTAACATCCCCTCTCCTCTTCATCCCTTCCATATGATCACCCCCCCCCCCCCACGTCTCTCTCTCTCTCTCTCTCTCTCTCTCTCTCTCTCTCTCTCTCTTGTGTTTTTTCTTCTTTTATTTTTGTAATACACGGGTTGACAGCATTTTGATCTGACATGACGTAATATGTACAAACTGTGGACCGCTCTTTGAGATTCCTTTACAATTGCTATAGATTATTATGAATTCGGCCATGGACTCTACTGGGATATTTCTATACAACGGCTATAGATAATCCTGATTTTGGCTAATGTAATTGTCAGTACCCCTGCACTAATTCAACGCAAGGTCCCGGTATAATTTTGCTTTGGCCACAATGGATCAAATAAAATGCATCGTAGTTTTCCTTTTTCCCCCCT
>JADBJO010001047.1:345000-347500 GCA_016801955.1 Conus betulinus | reverse complement strand
GAGGGGAAAATCCACCTGTACCAAAATGTTCCGGCAGAGATTCGAACCCGTAACCCCAATCACCAGGATCAGCTCTGCGACTGAGAGTTATCCATTACAATGCAATGCAGTCAGTGCAAGACGCTACAAAACCACACCATACAAGACAATACAGTATGATATAAGACAATACGATATCTCACCATACTGATCAATGTAACACCATTCAACCCAGCACAACCCATTGCCGGATCATGCAAAACAAGTCCATGCCATTGAATAAAATACAATGTCACGCAACACCATTGAATATGATGAAATGCGATAGGATAAATTGCAAAGCGACACAACATTTATACAACTTAATCCAGTTTATACAACACAACGCGACACAACATTTGTACAACTTGATACAATTTATACAACACAACGCGACACAACATTTACATACGACTTAATTAATACAATTTACACAACACAACACAACTCTATACAGTTCTATACCATACAATATCTTATGTAATTCCGTACAGTGGATGCTTTACAGTTTATCACATGCAACAAAAGCATCACACGTTACAACCCAGTCGACCGCTAGAGCCGCTTAGGATTGGTTTACCATAAAAGTCCACCTGATCACAACACCATAAAAACAATGATAATATTGTGCCATATAAATCATTCTAATGAAAAACGGATTAGGGGGGAGGGTGTTACAAGGGATCCCCTCTCTCTCTCTCTCTTCTCTCTCTCTCTCTCTCTCTCTCTCTCTCTCTCTCTCTCTCTCTCTCTCTGCGACTTTTGTTTACATCCGAAATTATAATTATTTTCTCAAATAGTACACAAGAATTTTTTTTAACATTTTTATTTTCCTTTGTTCTTATTATACAGACAAAAAAAAGTATACAGCAACACAAAGAATCAGAAATTAGGTATAAAAACTAGCCCAAAACAGATGCATAGATAAATAATGAAGTAAATAAACAAACAGGAAAGAGGATTTAACCTCAGCATAGCAGCATATATGTATATTTTTAGCAGTGGCATAAAAAAAAATACTGTCCCGCTCGTCAACTTTTTTTTTGACAGCCCACTGACATTTCTTTGCCCGAGGCCAGACAGTCCCAAACCAAATGCACCTACCGCCTCTCCTCCTCCCATTTCTTGCCCAAACCTATCCTACCGATCCCTCCATCCTCTGCCCATGTGAAAATTATAATGAAATGGTAATATGCTGGCTGACATCTTAGATGATTCTGGGGGTGGGGGGGGGGGGGGGGGGGGGGGGGGGGCATATGGTGTGTGTGTGTGTGTGTGTGTGTGTGTGTGTGTGTGTGTGTGCGTGCGTGCGTGCGTGTGTGTGTGTGTGTGTGTGTGTGTGTGTGTTTCAGCGTGCAAATCGGGGAGGACATTTTTTTTTTTCAAAATAATAATTCACCGCCATACATCTTTTTCCATGCATCAAAATGGTAGCGCCCTCCCACTGGTGCCCAAACTGTTTATAATTGATTTGTCACGTTTCAAGCTGAACAGTCACGCTCCAAGTTTGGCCTCCGTCGGTGCTTTTGCAAATCAGCGTCCAGTTTGCTGCTGGTCTGGGGGCTTTGTTTGGTATTCTTGTAGCCGTTCGCGTTTTCAGAGCATTCTGATGTTTGTGTGAAACAACATACTATCAACGCCATACTGTACTTACATCGCGACCCAGTAAATGAGTCACGACCGTCAAAGTCTGGCGTGTTGCTTGCGAGCCAGCTGGTCATCAATGTCTATGTACAACCACACGATAGTCGGACAACGCGTGTGATGTCAAAGGTCACCACGCCACCACCACGTGTCAAAAGTGAGGTAAGCACGTGACCTGTCGCGTCAGAAGTTTTTTTTTTTTCTTTTCTTTTTTTTTAGTTCCTTTTTTTTTTTTTTGTTTTAATTGGAGTTTTTTTTTTTAAAGTATACTTTCATTAATGCCTTCAGTGAAACCACCTCACACGCAGATGTAAACCACTTAATTTAGGCGATTGAACATTTCATCACCTCTAATTAAAAGATATTCATTTCATAAACAAATCCTACCAGCTTCGATTCAAACTGACTGTGCCGCGCTAATTAAGGGGTTACATCGAAACATATCTGTTCTCTGCTGGCACAAAGGGTCCAGTGGAGGAGAGATGGAGGGGGTGAGCGGGCAAGGGAACGGGGGGGGGGGGGGGGGGGGGGGGGGGGGGGGGGTTAGGGAAAGGGGAGAACACTATGGTGAACAACTATGTCAGTGGTCTCCACTTGTGAGGCGTTTGTTGGAGCGAACATCACAGCTGAACAAGGTCAGTAGCGTGTGTGTGTGTGTGTGTGTGTGTGTGTCACCTCTTCCGTTTGTCTCTTCTGCCCTGTATTTCACAGCCTATGGTCGTTCTGTGAGCTGTTGTTGCACTAGTGTTTCAAGGGCAAGAACAAATCCAATTCTTTGGCAAATGAAACAAACTGCAGCGTTACCGGAACACGACGAACAAACGGAAGAGCACACAAA
>JADBJO010001047.1:337500-340000 GCA_016801955.1 Conus betulinus | reverse complement strand
TGGTGTAGTAGAAACGTGAGATGGCCAAAGTCTCTGACCAGCTCAGTTGTCAATGCGCAGGTCAGACATCTCCAATATTTTTCTCTTTTTTTTTCTCTCTAGTGATTCCTTTACTCCATCACCCAGCTGTGCAAACCAACCCTGCGCACTGTGATCTCGTGGCTTTATTAGCAGATGTGGGGCGTAGCGTACGAAAATATGGACTAATCCACGTGCAGCGAGGCCTCCATGACGACACTGAAACTGACGTATTGATGAGATTGACTTCATTATGAGTACTGCTGCAGAAGCGGCGCTGTGGATGCCACGCAAGCTTTGTTCTGCGATGATCCACCAGGCTTGAATTTGTAGTTGTCTGTTATGGAAATCAATATTTTTTTTGTGTGGTCTATTTGATCTTATTGAAGCTTCGTCGCAGATATAGTTTAGGCTTGAATTTGTAGATGTCTGTTGTGGAAATCAGTATATATATATATATATATATATTTTTTTGTTGTTGTTGTTGTTTTGGTTGATTTTTTTTTGTCTTTGAACTTACTGAGCTTCGTCGCAGATACAGTTTAGGCTTGAACTTGTAGTGATCTGTTACGGAAATCAATTGATTTTTTTTTCGGGGGGGGGGGGGGGGGGGTGTCTATTTGATCTTACTGAAGCTGAGTCACAGATATAGTTTAGGTTTGCACTAGAAGTTATCTGTTTTGGAAATCAATATTTTTGTGTGTGGTCTATTTGATCTTACTGAAGTTTCGCAGATATAGTTTGTTTTAAATGCCGTCTGTTTACTGATGACTAGACCTGTTTTTATTTCTGTAGTACTTGCTTTCAATTAGGACAGAATTCCGTTTCGTTATTTTTTTTTTCAACAGTAGGGTCATGATTCTGTTTCGTTGTTTCTTTTGCTTTTTAACAATTGGGACATGGTTCTGTTTCTGTTTTGTTTTTTAACAACTGGGACATAATTCACTTGTTTTTTTTTTAAGTAGTTGACATAATTCTATTTTGCTTTTTGTGTTGTTTTCCTTTTTACAATGGGATGTATTTCTGCTTCGCTTTATAACAATTTTGGTGTAGTTCAGCTCTTTCCTTTTTAACAATTGGGACGAAATCTTTTTATTTCTATAATTGGGACGTAATTCTCTTTCGTTTTTTTTCCTCTGTTTGTTTGTTTCTTTTTGTGTTTCTTTTTTTCTTTTTGACAACTGGGACATCATTCTTTTTCGTTTTTTGAACGAATGGGGCGTAATTCTGTTTCGTTTGTGTTAACTTGCTAGCAGTCCTGGCGGGGTCACCTGTGGTCGGCTGGGCTGTAAACATAATGACTTACCTCGCCTTCTTTTTCGCGACTGTGCCACACACACACACACACACACACACACACACACACACACAAGAGGCGAGACATACTTTCCCTGCAAACCATCTTGCTCCACTCCACGTCGTCTGTTCACACCGACATTTCGTTCTTTCTTTTTTTTTTTTTTTTTTTTTTTTTTTTAAATCTAGCATATACATAACGCACGTCAAACGCTGCTTCCGCGTTTTATGAGGACGTTAGTTGAGCTTGAGGGTGTCGGAGAGAATGGGAAAGAGGGGCGGTGGGGAGGAAGGGGATGGAGGAGAGGAGAGGGAGAGAGAGGGACGGGGGGCCAGACGGCGGTGGTGGTGGTGGTGGGTAATGGTAGAAGACAGGGGAGGTTAGTTCGGTGAACAGCCTGAATTTGAATGGAAAAGGAGGAGTGGAGGGGGTGGGGGTGGTGGTGGTAGTGGTGGTGGTGCGGAGTTTGGAATCCAGTTGAAGGATGTGGAGGGAAAAATGGGGAAGGATTGAATGCTTATGGGCATTCTTCAATCTCCGGCCATCCGCCGAAACGGGCCCATAAACACTGCAGGGTGTGCGTCAACTCCGTGCCTGGGAGTTTTTCATAGCCAAGCGAAAAAAAAAAAACGCGGCGCAACACCTCTACGGTACAGGTCTCTCTCTCTCTCTCTCTCTCTCTCTCTCTCTCTCTGTCTCTCTCTCTCTCTCTCTCTCTGTCTCTCTCTCTCTCTGTCTCTCTCTCTATCTCTCTCTGTCTCTCTCTCTCTCTCTCTCTCTCTCTCTCTCTCTCTCTCTCTCTCTCTCTCTCTCTCTCTCTCTCTCTCTTTCTCGTGCGTATGCGCGTGTGCGGCTGTGTATATGAAATGTTGTTTCCACTCCTTTTGCTTCAACTATGTATGTGACTTGTTATCAAGACGAATTCCTTTTTGATTTTGTATTGCTTTATTTCGAAATACTTTGCTTGTTTACAGTCACTGAGTTATTCAGTTTGCCTGTTTCATTCCAGATTTGTTTCTCTTTCCTGGCGCAGCAAATATGATCTTGTTCCCCCCTTGACACAAAGACTGTATAGGTCAATGTCAGTAAAAAAAAAATATATCTGAAGCGTCTCTCTCTTCTCTCTCTCTCTCTCTCTCTCTCTCTCTCTCTCTCTCTCTCTCTCTCTCTCTCTCTCTCTCTCTC
>JADBJO010001047.1:327500-330000 GCA_016801955.1 Conus betulinus | reverse complement strand
ATGTGTGTGTGCAGACGCACTCCAAAGACCTGAGGCCCCGATTGTTGGCCATTGTCCTGAAGTTGTCATCTGCAGCTGCCTCCCATCAACACGAAGAATCGAACCTCGGACTGCCGATTATTGCTTGCTGTACACGTTGTTGACAGTGTAAGGGGAAGGGGGGGGGGGGGGGGGGGGGGGGAACCAGGCTTACAGCTGTAATCACGGCTGTCGCTACATTATCTTAGGTGAGACTACATGGCTCTTCTCCCCTGCACTCCCCACCCCCACCCCACCCCACCCCACTCCCCGCCTCCCCATCTGCTCATTAAGCCATCCTCGACCACCACCACCACCACCCACCACCATCACCCCTCCCTGCCCTCTTCCTCAATCCTGCACCTTGTATTCACGTGCAGTCGCGCAGGGTTTTTTCGCCGGAGCGGGACGCGCTAAGTGTTGAAGACTGTGGGCATACAGCACACCAATTCAAGAACATTGAAATATTGATGTGAACCATTTAAAGCACTCGGTCTGAACTGAATTGCAAGACAGCCTCACTCACAGCGAAGTGTCTTGTATGTGATTTCTTGTGAATGTTGCTAAGTATATTTATGATGCACTGAGAGAGAGAGAGAGAGAGAGAGAGAGAGAGAGGAGAGAGAGAGAGAGAGAGAGAGAGAGAGAGAGAGAGAGATTGCTGCAGGGAAACTCGCTGATTTCAAAGCCCGTCATAATCATTCTGTCTTCGCAAAACCAGTGATGTTTCTTCCCCCCCCTCGCCCTCGCCTCGCCCTCCCCCCCCCCCCCCCAAAAAAAAGGGGGGGGATATAATTGTTGCTGCCACATGAACACACAGAGCCAGTGGCCACTGCTTCCCATCAGCATTCTCGTCACCATTCCAGTGACACGTCCGCTTCCAGGGAAGACGTCGTGTATCATTTCCAAGTAGCTTCGGTGCTTACCCCCACCGTCGGTTGTGTTGTCGGCCTGTAGCCTTCATCATGCGAAAACTGCTCGCACAGTTTTTAGCAAACTCTAGTAAGATGGGAGATGGCCCAAAGCAAAAAAAATAGATCTGTTAAATTTGAGTGAGGATCCGTTTTGCGGATCCGGAATTTTAAAAAACGGATCCAAGATCCGTTCAACGTTTGTCGAGATTTTTCGCTCAAAACGACCGCCTTGTCAGTTGTCACCGATGTTGTTAGACTCAGTGAAGTTCAGTTCAGGCTAGGTTGTATGCATCCCAGCCGACTACAAGGGGCCATACTAGGCCTGGTCATCTCGTTCGAGTCCATTTGTTCAAAAGGTACAGACAGACACCCGTCACAGTACTGGCAAATTGAAACAGATTATTTTAAAACAAACAAAGCTTGATTTAGAATCTGTCTGCTGAAAAAGAACAAAAAAGTTAGGTCTGATAATGATATTTATCTTTCACGAATAACCAAAAAAAAAATAATAATAATAATAATAAAAAAAAAAAGGAAAAATCGCATCTAGTGTAACGTCCGCAAGCAAGGTTTTCATGGAATCTGCTTTCAGGTGTTATGTCTGCAATTCCAGACACTTCAGGAAAATATGTTTATAGGCTCATCCGATAGTAGGCTCAATGGAGCCTCCACACCTTTCAAAGACAAGAGCATGTATGGAAAAAAAAAAAAACAGGGCCTGTATATAAGCAGCACGGAACTTTAAATTGTAGCTACCAGTGGCAGATGGTAGAAAAACTCTTCGGATTTGAGAAACGTTTCTTATCCATTTGCCAATTCCAGTACTTCTTTTGCCAGAGGTCTTTGGCATAAGTCTGAGGTCTGGATTTCAGATCGGTGTCCTTAATGAGAAAGGAACACGTGAAGTCGCATACTTCCTGTGCGTAGCGCAATATTGCCGTTGATTTCAAATTTCTGCTGGCAAAGACAACTGATAGCCAACTAACTGAATCAAGTCAAGTCAAGTCAGTCATGTAAACTTTATTATCTCAATTTGAGAAATTAATTTGTGGTCGCACACATTCACAGCAAATAAACAATAATTTTGTCACATTACCCATTTTCTCACATATGACATACATTCATATAAAGGAATTTGGATTTCAATTAAACATCTCCTCGGTTCATAAAATCAATGGACAGGGGAATAAAACTTTGTTTAAATCTGACACTTCTGCATTTAACCGACACGCAATCTTCTTCGCTTTACAAACAACACGGCACCTGTACAGCTCACTCAGACTTTTTTTGTCTCTCACCAACGATTTTTTCCTCCCACGTTCACCACTTTCTCAAGCACATTTCTACTCTTCACAGTCAACCCACCATACCAACACATAAATGAGAAAGTTAAAACAGATTCCAAGAAGCATGAATAAAATGTCCGAAGAATGTCAGTATTCACATGAAATGATCGCAGCTTGCGAAGACATATATAATCTGGTTTGACATTTTTTGTGGACATACTCAACATGGGATTTAAAATTCAGCTTATTATCTATAAAAAGTTCCTAAATATTTGTATGATT
>JADBJO010001047.1:300000-310000 GCA_016801955.1 Conus betulinus | reverse complement strand
GAGAAGATTTGACCCATTTTTGATCTCTGTATCAAGTCCAGAGAACACAGTGCTGTCGACAGGCGAAACACACAAGCAGTAAACATGCCTCACCAACCGATCAAAGATAGGAAAACGAACTCGCTTATGATCTTGAGCATATAGTTTTCATCTTTCGACAGGTTTACCCCCACCCCCACCCTCTACCTCCACCCCCTGCCCCAAACTCACCAGATTGAAAAGAAAAATTCCGGACAGTAAGAAGGATACACTTTCAGATTCTCTCCCCCCCCCCCCTCCTCCTCCTTCTCCTCCTCCCTCTCACTCCCCCCCTCCCCTTCCCCCTCTCCCTCTCCTCTTACTCCTCCCCACCACCACCACCCCACCCCCCACCCCGGACCGGTCCTCATGCTCCTTGTGGAATCTTCCCCCACTGTCTTTGTGATACAAGCCAGCTCGGAGTGCCCGTTCCTGTTGCTGCTGCTGCCGCCTGGTTCTAATTTATGGGTTGACGATTGTGTCAAAAAGTGAACGAATGCGGGCCGTGTGCTCCAGATTTTTTTTTTTCTTTTTCTTCTTTCTTTCTTTTTTTTTTTTTTCAACTGCAGCCGAGCGGCTCTGTTAGGTTGTGTCTGTTAGGTGGAGGTTATGGAGTTATTATTGTTGTTACCACTGATACCGCCCTCGGCCCCTTTCCCCTCTCCCTCTCCCTCTCCTACCCTCTCCCACCCGCCCACCCTCAGTTCTCCCCTCCCTCTTCTCCTCTGAGCTCCCCCTCCCCTCTGTCCACCTCCCTTCCCCCCATCCCCCACCCCCTCATCCCCTCCTATACTCATTCAGCTTCCCGACCTCAGTTCTCTTTTCACTTTGGAAAGTCAGATCTGTTTAACAAAAAACAAAAAAAAAAAAAAAAAAAAAAGGAGAATATGAGTGCATCTGTGTCGGTGTTTACGGATCAGAAGGTGGCGAGGATGGAAGGGGTGGGGGGTGCGAAGGGGGGGGGGGGGGGGGGGCTGGGGGCGTGAGGGGGAGGTTGGGGTGGGTATAGGAGGAAGCTTTTCAATAGGAATGGTATCCCGTGTTTTTTGGACATTTTGCTGCCCCAGTTGTTTCGTCTCTATCTCTCTTTGTCTTTGTCTGTGTCTCTCTGTCTCTCTTTCTGTCTCTGTCTCTCTCTATGTCTCTCTGTCTCTCTCTGTCTGTCTCTATCTCTCTATTTCTCTCTGTCCCTCTGTCTGTCTCTCTGTCTTTCTCCGTCTGCCCGTCTGTCTCTGTCTATCTGTCTGTCTGTCTGTCCTGTCTCTCTCTCTCTCTCTTTCTCTCTCTCTCTCTCTCTCTCTCTCTCTCTCTCTCTCTCTCTCTCTCTCTCTCTCTCTCTCTCTCTCTGTCTGCCCTGTCGTCCACTTTTTTTTTGCTCTGTGTAGGATTATTTTTAGCTACCTGTGTGCTGCAAACTACGTTTTGATCGGTCTTACTGAAGCTTCTATTTGACATCATTTGAATGTTGTGATTCGGTGACTTAGCAGTTAGATTTTCGCCCATAAAAGGACCACTATCTGTCTATTCTACTGTACTGTTTGCCGATACGGAATTTTGAATTTGTTTTCGGATACACTACTTTTTGAGTTTGCCTTTGCGCTTTGATTAAAAAAATAAAAGCCAGAAAATGGCTCTCTGGCTCTCGGCACAGCCTAAACTCCCACCCCCACTCCTACCACCCCCCCATCTCCACCACCCATGTTAAGGATTTTGATGTTGGCATGAGGATGTTCATGATCTGTTGGAAATTAACGAGTTTTGTGCATGTGTGTGCATGTGTGTGTGTGTGTGTGTGTGTGTGTGTGTGTGTGTGTGTGTGTGTGTGTGTGTGTGTGTGTGTGTGTGTGTGTGTGTGTGTGTGTGTGTGTGTGTGTGTGTGTGTGTGTGTGTGTGTGTGTGTTTTCATTCGCTGTGACAGGGTTAAAGGGCACTAGGAAGAAGAAAAGGGACACACTATCATGACAGCTTTTTGCTTTTAAAGGTTAAATAAAATTAAGTTTCATTAAGGTTCAGGGTCAGGTTAAGGGTTTGTTTCTGACACGGGTTTTAGGGTTGGGTTAAGATCAGGTATAAGGGTCGGGTATTTTTTTTTTTTTTTTACGAACAGGGTCAGTTGGAATGCACAGAGGACCACATTTCCTACAAGATTCACTGATTAGTCGTGCTTGTTTGTCTTTTTTTTCTCTCTTATGGCTTTTGTGGTGGTCTGGGCAAAAGCGAAATGAAAAAACTGACAGTGCCTGGCATTTCATGTCACATTTGGGAAAAGTTCGGTCATTGGGCATTTCAATCCAGCACTTTTCCCAAACAGTCCCTAGTATTTCATGTCGCATTTGGGAAAAGTTCGGTCCTTGGGCATTTCAATCCAGCACTCTTCAAAACTGTCCCTAGTATTTTATGTCACATTTGGGAAAAGTTCGGTCCACAGGCATCTCAATCCAGCACTCTTCTCAACAGTTCCTAGTATTTTATGTCACATTTGGGAAAAGTTCGGTCCACGGGCATCTCAATCCAGCACTCTTCTCAACAGTCCCTAGTATTTTATGTCACATTTGGGAAAAGTTCGGTCCACGGGCATCTCAATCCAGCACTCTTCTCAACAGTCCCTAGTATTTTATGTCACATTTGGGAAAAGTTCGGTCCACGGGCATCTCAATCCAGCACTCTTTCTCAACAGTCCCTAGTATTTTATGTCACATTTGGGAAAAGTTCGGTCCACGGACATTTCAATCCAGCACTCTTACCAACAGATGAAACCCATTTTTCTTTTTTTCACTTCCAAGAACCAATCGCCAGGAAATTTAGAGAGTTTAGCACAGCCTGATACATCAATGTATTTATGAACAGAGGAGACAGAAATAATCACACACACACGACGCACGCACGTACACACGTACACACACACACACACACACACACACACACACACACACACACACACACACACACACACGCACGCACGCACGCACACACGCACGCACGCACGCGCAGGGTTTAAACAGCCTGGTCTCCGATTCAGCTTCATTTCGTTAAAAAAAAAAAAATTCATTCGGCAGGATAAAAAATCCTAAGGATGCCTTGTAAGTGTATACCATCCTCTCACTGTTTCGTCCTATTCCTTTGCATGTACTCTTTCCTCCTTGTTGTTTCGTGGTTCCCTCGTTGTTGTCGCTGTAAATGTGGGTTGCTTAGTACAGTCGGTTTTTCCCCCCAACCATTTACTTAACTATTGGTTTACTTGGGGAAGAGGGGGGGGGGGGGGGGGGATATGTGAATTCTGATCATTTTACTAATTTTGACAAATTCGATCCATAGAGACTGCGATTTATTTGTAGAATTTATAGGATTCCCTACCCCGCCCCACCCAATCCCCAATGGTTACCTGTTACCTGTACAAAGAATTGCAACGTTGAACAAAAATGTGACAAAAAGCTACTTAATCAGCCATAATTATGTGAAAGAAGTCGGGGGGGAAAAAAAACTTATCTGAATATGTGGGACAGATATACCCCACATCCCCCACCCCCACCCCACCCCCCCCGCCTCCCTCCATTTCTGCACCATAAACAGCAACAAAATCTTGACTTGCACGTGAAAAAAAAAACAAAAAAAAACAAAGCAAAACAAAAGACAAAACAAAAAAAAAAAAAAAAGAAAAAAAGAATTATCGCTCTCTTCCACACAATCAAAAAAATGTCCAATTTCCTGCAGCACAGGACAGCTGCCGATGATAATACAGACGCAGGGGCCTGTGTGGAAGCAGACGACAGAGTAGCAGACCTGTGTTTAATGAGATGTTCCTGTTCAGCGACGTGAGTTTATTTTCCTTTCAGGGCCAGGGGTGATGGTTTTTGGCAGGTTTTAGCGCTGAATCTTGCGACAACACGGACCGGAGCGTGGGCATTCAGCGGGGGTTTTCACAACTCGAGATGTCCCCCATGACAGGAGCGGGGCGCCCGAGGCTTCGCTTTTGTGCAAGACATGGAGGACGGGGCGAGTACCGAGTGTGTGACAGTGGTGGTGTTGTTGTTATTAATGCCCCGAGTTCATTTGTTTCGGGTTTTTTTTGTTTTGCTTGGTGTTTTGTTTTTTTGTTTTGTGTGTGTGTGTGTGTGTGTGTGTGTGTGTGTGTGTTGTTTGTTGTTGTTTTTTTGTGTGGTTTCATCATTTTTTTTTTTTGAGCGCTTGGATAATTTCAGAGTCAATGTGGTTTCTGTCAGGTATGTGTGTGTGTGTGTGTGCGTGTGCGTGCGTGCGCGTTTGTGCATACGTGCATGCGCGCGCATGTGTGTGTATGTATGTGTGTGTGTGTGTGTGTGTGTGTGTGTGTGTGTGCGCGCGCGCGTTTGTGCATACGTGCGTGCGTGCGCACGCGCGCGCGCGCGTGTGTGTGTGTGTCTGTGTGAGACTGTCAGGCAGTCTGTCTACCTGTGAGTCTGCATCTGCCTGCCCTGTATATGAGCCTGTCTGTCCGTCCGTCCGTCGGCCAGTCTATCCGTCTGTCTATCTGCCTCTCCCTCTCTGTTTTTCTGTCTGTCTGTCTGTCTGTCTGTCTCTCTCTCTCTCTCTCTGTCTGTCTCTGTCTGCAGGGCTGAACGATGAGGGGAGGGGGACAAGCTGGGCAATGGGATAGTTCCTGGCCCCCTCACCACACCGGTTAGCAGAAAAGTGTCTTTTTGTCTTGTTGCCCTTCCTCCACCCAGTGGGGAAGGACCCTAACCCTCCCCATGAAAATTCTCCATTCTTATGCAACTCTCCCTCCCCCCCCCCCCCCCCCTCTCTGTGTGTGTGTGTGTGAGAGAGAGAGAGAGAGAGAGAGAGAGAGAGAGAGAGAGAGAGCTCCAATCCTTCTCACACTTGTGTGATAAAAGTCTGGCCCCAGGCCTATGGTCATTCGTGTCGTCGCGTTTCTATAGACTTAGCATAAAACACGTGTTCCAGCGCCTGCATGTATGTGTCTCTCAGTGTATGTGCAAGCGCGAGTGCCCGTGTGTGTATGCCTGTGTGTGTGTGTGTATGTGTGTGTGTGTGTGCGCGCGCGCGCGCGCGCGCGTACACACACACACACACACACACACACACACACACACATATATATATATATATATATATATATATATATATAATAATATATACATATATATATATATATATGTGTGTGTGTGTGTGTGTGTGTGTGTGTGTGTGTGCGTGAGCGCGCGCGCGTGTGGGCCACTGCAAGGTAACTCGGGAAAGGTTGTGTGGATTTTCATCGTATTTTAATCATTTATAAAGCAGGTATCGACAATTAAATTATGAGATTTGACTCCCTCGCCCCCCCCCCCCCCCCCCTCTCTCTCTCTCTCTCTCTCTCTCTCCTCTCTCATTCTCTCTCCATCCCTCCCTTCACCAGTTCACACCCCCTCACCACCTTTCCCCCTTTTCCTCGTCTCGTCTCTCTCTCTCTCTCTGTCTCTCTCTCTGTCTGTCTTTTTTTCTCTCTCTCTCTCTCTCTCTCTCTCTCTCTGTCTCTCTCTCTCTCTCTCTCTCCCTCTGAGTTATGGGAATATTGATACAAATATTTATGGATGGAGATGCGGTATTCTCAACTCAGACACGTATGGATAGGATTGTTGTCGGAGTATAGAGCTATGGAAGCAAACATCTTTAAATAGGAAGAATTGCAGGAATTTGAGTGCAAATCTCCATAGAAAGAAGCAGCTGTGTGGAATATGAATTCTAACATACATGGATAGAAAGAGTTGTGGGAGTATAGAGTTATGAGAACGTAGAACTATGAACAGAAAAACCCATGGATAGAAAGAATCGTGAGAGAAGAGTTGTGGGAATTCACCATGAAAAGAAAAAATCTTTGGACGGAGTTATGGGAATATACAGAGCTTTGAACACGAGTATCTATGAATAGAAAAAGGCTTAGGAAATATAGAGTTATGGACACAAACATGTATGGATAGGAAAAAAAAGTTTTGGAAATATGGAGATTGACACAAAATAATCTATGGATAGCAAGAAGTGTGGGAATATAGACACCTATAGATACTAACATCTGTGGACAGAAAGATTATAGAGATGGACACACAAATCTCTGACTAGATGAAAGAAAAAGGCATGGAAATATAGACCTATGGACACAAACATCTGTGGATAGAAAGAGAGGTGCAGATAGCAAGATGCAGATATATCGAGTTATGGACACACATTTGTGGATAGAAAGAGGTGCAGAGAGTTATGGACACAAACATATAGAAAGAGGTGCAGATATATCGAGTTATGGACACACGTATCTGTGGATGGGACACACACATCTGTGGATAAAGACACGAGTTACACACACATCTGTATCTGTGGATAGAAAGAGGTGCAGATATATCGAGTTATGGACACACACATCTGTGGATAGAAAGAGGTGCAGATATATCGAGTTATGGACACACATCATCTGTGGATAGAAATCGAGGTGCAGATATATCGAGTTATGGACACACACATCCGTGGATAGAAAAGAGGTGCAGATATATCGAGTTATGGACATACACATCTGTGGATCAGAGGTGCGAAAAATAGAGATGGAGATGGACACAAATACAGGTGTGGGAATATAGACTATGGACACAAACATCTGTGGTTAGAAAGAGGTGTGGAAATGTAGACATGGACACGAATATCAATGGATAGGAAGTGGTGTGGGTATACAGACCTATGGGCACAAAACATCTGTGGATAGAAAGAAGTGGGAATATAGAGCTATGGACACAAACATCTCTGTGTATAGAAAGAGGTGTGGGAGTATAGAGCTATGGACACAAACATTTGTGGATCAGAGGTGCGGAAATATAGAGATAGACACAAATATCTATGGATAGAAAGAGGTGCAGCAATATAGAGCTATGAACACAGACATCAGAGTGGATAGAAAGAGGGTGGGAGCATAGAGCTATGGACACAAACATCTGTGGATAGAAAGAGGGTGTGGGAGTATAGAGCTATAGACATAAACATTTGTGGATCAGAGGTGCAGAAATATAGGGATAGACACAAATATCTATGGATAGAAAAAGGTGCAGCAATATAGAGCTATGGACACTAACATTTGTAGATCTGAGGTGCGGAAATGTAGAGATGGGGACACAAATATCTATGGATAGAAAGCGGTGTGGGAATATAGAGCTATGAACACAAGCATCTGTGGATAGAAAGAGGCTTAGAAATATAGAGCCATGGACACAAACAACTGTGGATAAGAAGTGCGGAAATATAGAGATGGGCACAAATGTATGTGGATAGAAAGAGCTGTGGGAATATAGACCTGTGGACAGACACATCTGTGGACAGACAGAGGCGCAGAAATATAGAGCTATGGACACAAACAACTATGGATAGAAAAGAGCTGTGAGAATAGAGTGCTGTGGATGCGAAAAAAATAGGGGAGGGTATGCGTGTGAACATGAATACTAACATCTTTGGATAGAAAGAGTAGCGGAAGTATTGGGCTTTGAACACAAACATTTGTGAACAGAAAGAGTTGTTAGAATAAAGAGCAAAGAATACAGGCATCTATAGTTGTAACACTGTAGAAATACAGAGCTATGAATATAACCATCCATACATAGAAGAAAAATTAATGGGAATAACACTGTGGAAATACTGAGCGCTAGATATAACCATCTATAGATAGAAGAAAAATTCACGGGAATAACCCTGCGGAAATACTGAGCCACAAACATCTATAGAAGGAAAAAGTCGGGGAATAGTGGACATATGGACACGAAGATCGGTGGACAAAGCGAGTTTGTTAGAAAAAATAAAAGGTTTTATGGACAAACAGAGATATGGATACAAAGGAATGGTAGGAATGTTGATCTGTGGACTCAAAAGAGCTAGTCATGGACACATAACCTTGTGGAAATAATAGAAAAAATGCATATCTAACAAGTTGTAACTGTTTAGAGCTGTGGACAGAAAAAATTGTGGATATATACAGTTAACAGAAACAAAAAGCTGTAGATGTAGTGAGATGTGGATACGACGATTTATAGATACAAAAAAGTGTGATAATGTTACAGATACAAAAAAAACAAAAAAAAAAAACCTTGTGGATATATTGAGATCTGGACACATAAACAGTTAAGGCACGAAGAATGGTGGGTAATGTTACAGATACATACCGAGATGTGGACACAGACATATAGGCACAAAGACAGGTGGTAAATTTACAAATAGAAAAAAAAAAAAACTGGAGATATATATATAACTGTGGATGAAAAAAAAATAATCATGGAAATACAGACTAAGTGTTAGAGACACAAAACAGTTGGAGATATATAGACCTCTGGACACAAACAGTTGTGGCAACATTAAGTCAAAGATTTTTTTTAATTCTGTAGGTATAAAGAGCTGTGAATACAAAGAGAATGGACACAATGATTTGTGGGAATTTGCACTGATAAACACAAAAAGCTGCAGATATATTGAACTGAACAAATAAACCTGTAGATGTATTGGACTGTACGCACAAAACGTGATAACATAATATAGAACTGTTTATTAGATGAACAGTGTGAACACAAAAAAGTTATGGGAATTTAGAGTTACTTAGTAGAACTAGATTTATAGAACTTTATACAGATATAGTTATGCTAAACAAAGAGTCGTGAAAAAAAAGAACTACAAGGGGGATGCATGTGGACACGGAATGTCATGGGCACAAAGAACTGAGTGAATGTGGAGTAAGAAATAAAAAAAAAAACCTGTGTCTGTAAAAGCTATAGACGCAATAATGTGGCTGTATGATTTCACGAAAAAATGTAATAACATGCTTGCTATATAAATGCAAAAAAAAGGTTAAAAAAAAAAAAAAAATGACTGTGGCTGTATAAAGCAATGAACACAAATAGAGTTTGAAATAAAAATGACTGTGGTTGTATAAATCTATGGACACAAATAGAGTTAGAAATATAATTGACTGTGGCTGTGTAAAGCTATGGACACAAATAAAGATAGAAATAGAAATAAACTGTGGTTGTATAAAGGTATGGACACAAATGAAGTAGAAATGAAAACAATGACAGTGGCTGTGGACACAAATAGAGTAGCAAATAGAAAAAAAAAGACTGTAAAAAGTTACAGACACAAGTAGAGTTAGATACCAAACTGAGTTTATAAACATAAGCAGAGTAGAAATTAAAAAAAAAAAAACGAATGCGGCTGTACAAAGTTATGGACACAAGTAGAGATGAACATGACAGTGGCTGTATAAAGCTATGGACACAAGTAGAGTAGAGATAAACATGACAGTGGCTGTATAAAAGCAATGGACACAAGTAGAGTAGAAATGAAAAAAAAAAACGACAGTAGTGACTGTATAAAGCTATAGACACAAGGAGAGTAGAAAGAAAAAAAATGCTGGTGGCTGTATAAAGCTATGGCTACAAGTAGAGTAGAAATGAAAAACAAAAATGGCAGCAGTGGCTGTATAAAGCTAAGGACACAAGTAGAGTTGAAATGGAAAAAATGACAGGAGTGGCAGCTATGGACACAAGTAGAGTAGAATGGGAAAAAAAAAAATGCCGGTGGCTGTATAAAGCTATGGACACAAGTAGAGTAGAAATGAAAAAAAGGACATCAGTGGCTGTATAAAGCTATGGACACAAGTAGAGTAGAAATGAAATAAAAGGACAACAGTAGCTGTATAAAGCTATGGACACAAGTAGAGTTGAAAAAAAAAAACGACAGTAGTGACTGCATAAAGCTATAGACACAAGGAGAGTAGAAAGAAAAAAAAAAAAAATGCCAGTGGCTTATAAAGCTATGGACACAAGTAGAGTAGAGATAAAACATGACAGTGGCTGTACGCTGTATAATGCTATGGACACAAGTAGAGTAGAATGAATGAAATGAAAAAAAAAAACGACAGTAGTGACTGTATAAAGCTATAGACACAAGGAGAGTAGAAAGAAAAAAAAAATGCCAGTGGCTATAAAGC
>JADBJO010001047.1:292500-295000 GCA_016801955.1 Conus betulinus | reverse complement strand
CCCGCACCCCACCATCTCCACACCGGACCCCGTCATCCCGCCGGGAAGGTCCAGTGTAAAGGGGGTGGTGGGGGGAGAGGGTGGGGGGATGGCAGGGGGGGGGGGGGGGGGGGGAATGGAGGGATGGGGGGGGGGGGGGAAGGGGAGTTGGGAGAGCATAGGGTGCGGACAGTTCCTTCACCACTCATTAACGATTTAACGCCACGCTGACCACTTGGGCTCGGGCCAATGTGCCTCCCGACTTTCCACAAGCGTTGCTCACGTCATCGAGGGGGGAGGGGGGGGGGGGGGTGATGGGGGGAGGGGGGGAGGGGGATGAAAGGGGTGTCTGTCTTGTGCGGGACATTGGCATTTCTGTGGAATTCACCCAGGTGTTGGGCCGAAGAGTTGTGGACGTGAATGTCATCATCATCATCGCCATCATCACCATCATCGCTGTAGTCGTCATCTTCACCGTCATCATCATTTTCGTCGTCGTCGTTGTCGTCGTCGTTGTCATCAGCGTCTTCACCATTAGCGTTAGCATCGGCATTTGACATCATCATGATCATTTTTGCTACTGTCATTATTGGAATTATTCGTAGTCTTAATACTGTCATAGTCGTCATCCTCACCACGTGATAACATGTTGTCATTGAACTAGTAGCACAGTGTTCACTTGTAATAGTGATAGTGGCCACATCATCATCATCATCATCATCGCTAAGAAAGACTCTTTGCATCGTGTGTCATCGCCTTTATGGTGTCCCGGCACAGATGAAATATATGCAGGAAGTCATAGAACGCTCTGGGTGTGTGGAATGGTAGACGATCTTTCCTTAATTGATGGAGACAGGAGAAGACAGCTCGCCTGCCCCCACATTCGGTCTGAGCTGAACTTAGCGGTGAAGGCTTTTTCTTTCTTTTTTTTTCTGCTTCTTGTTCTTCTCCTTGTTGTTGTTGTGTTGTTGTTGTTGTTCTTCTTCTTCTTCTTCTTTCTTCTTCTTCTTCTTCTTCTTCTTCTTTTCGTTTTCTTCTTTCCTTCTTCTTTCTTTCTTCTTGTTCTTCTTTCTTTCTTTCTCTCTTTCTTTCTTTCTTTCTTTCTTTCTTGTTCTTCTTCGTCTTCGTCTTTTCTTCTTCTTCGTCTTTCTTCTTCTTCGTCTTTTTTTTTTTTTCTTTTTCTTTTCTTTTTTTTTCTTTTTTCTTTCTTTTTTTTTTTTTTTTGAATCAGGTCTAACACAGTTGGTAAGGGCAGGGTTGGGGGTCAGATTAAGCGCAGCGTGGAGTAACGCGGAGTTATAAAGTCTTCGTTTTACTCTTGCCCATTATCACTCTCTCTTTACTCTGCAGACATTGATGTTTCTTGACGTCTTAATGGAGTGCCCTGTGCGTGCATGCCCGCGCCCTGTGTGATGAACACTGCGCAGGCTTCCAAGGGTAGTGCAGGGTTGCGCCCACTGGCCGGTTCGGTAGTTGAGGACAGTACTTCTCTGGGTCCCACTCGCACCTTCGGGCTTATCTTGTTCTGTCTTCGTTTTGCGTACTGAAAGCTTCCATCTCATGGCGCATCATTGCACTTCCATCGGGAACACACTGATAGAACCCACAGCGAAAGGGCATAAAATTGTTTTTGTTTTTCATATAATGTTCAGTAAGTGTAATGAATTGTGCAGAAAAAAAAAAGTGAAAGCATTTTGGTTCTTTGTGTTTCATTGTGTCATTCGTTCGAAGAATCGGGTTCGTCCAAAATGCTGATTTCTGGAAAGTTTCATCGTTGTTGACTGTAAAATCCGTTTCCTAAGTTGTAAAGTGTGTGCGTTTGAACGTATGTGATTCGTCATTCAAAGGCTTCATCATGATTGTATATGTGTTTATGTGTCCGTACGTGCGTGCGTGCGTGCGTGTGTGTGTGTGTGTGTGTGTGTGTGTGTGTGTGTGTGTGTGTGTGAGAGAGAGAGAGAGAGAGAGAGAGAGAGAGAGAGAGAGAGAGAGAGAGAGAGAGAGCAGAGCAGAAAAGGCTAATTTTACGGAGGGGACGAAGCGATTTGTTCTGCACATTATTGACGAAAGCATTTTTCCCCCAGCGTAGAGCGCTATCCACCGAGTCACCGTTCCACACAATATATGCATAATGCGGAGAAAGCGAATGTGAATGAACATTTAAGCTCTTCAAACGAACACCACCTTCCAGGTGAAGATCTTTAGCGGAAGGAACACTACTTTTCTCGGTGTATCCTGTTTAGGGCAGCCTAACCCCAAGCACTATGTTCCAGAAACCGAGTCTCTCCGTTTACCACAGTATACAGTGATCTCAGATAAACCCTGACGACACTCGTTGGAGACGAGTCAGGCTAATATATCTTCGAAATCATTCTGATCCTTATCCCATCATCAATGCCAGCTCGATAAGGGGGTTTCCACCGACGGGACAGCAACAAACAAGTCGTATTCCCCACAAAACATCGACTCTCTTCTTCTTTATAGCATGCCGTGGCCCTAGACGGCACTGCTTGTGTGAGTG
>JADBJO010001047.1:282500-290000 GCA_016801955.1 Conus betulinus | reverse complement strand
AAGATCAGATTTCACAAACGTATTTATCGGATTGAAAAAAAAAGGAAAAGAAAAGCAAACGAATTAAAAAAAAAAAAAAAAAAAAAAAACAACAACAACAACAACAACGTGATGCTGAATTACTGTTTTGGGGAGAGAGAGAGTGAAAAAAAGGCAGTTTTTCGTTGATGACGACAATTATGGTTCTGTTCCAAGTCCAGCAGCGATGCTGCTACATTGAGTGCGACGTCAGGCACGGCATAAAAAAAAGACCCTCAGCACCAACAAGCTGTGACGGAGACCATAACTTCACTTTTATGGCCCGCACCGCGCCATTCCGCAGACCATGAGGAGACAAGAGGGGGAAAAAAAAAAAAAAAGACACGAGAGACGAGAGAGAAGGGGCGATGGAGTGTGACAGAGCTGTAAAACCCTGACCCTATTCAAACACGGCAAGATGAACACCAGCGAGCCTCTGCCTGCTGCTGCTGCTGCTGGTGCTGCTCTCTCTCTCTCTCTCTCTCTCTCTCTCTCTCTCTCTCTCTCTCTCTCTCTCAGAGCTCCATACTTGACTCATTGGGCTGCGCCAGAGAGGCGGTGAAGGATCGATATTGTTTTTTCTTTTTCTTTTTCTTTTTTTGACACCGAGAGGAGGGGGACCCTCCAAGCTTACGAGCCTGTGACTGAGTGAGTGGAAGTTTGGGAGAGTAGAAGATGGTGTCCCTTGGTGTTGGCGTTCAACTGGATGGGGAAAAAAACTTGGTTCTTATTAATTAAGCTGTGAAAGGGTTTCTTTTTTTTTTTTTTTTTTTTTTGGGGGGGGGGGGGGGGGGAGTGGCGTGAAAAACGATTCGTGTGAGCAGCCTTCAAGTGTTCTTCCGTCCGTCCTTCCTTCCTCTCTTTCTTTCTTCTTCTTTCTTTCTTTCTTTCTTTGTTTCCTTCTGTCTGTCTGTCTTTCTTTCTCGCCTACTTCCTCCCTTCCTTTCCTTTTTTTCTTTTTTTTTTTTTTATGTTTCCCTCCCCCCCCCCCCCCCCCCCCCCCCCCCCCCCCCCCCGCCTTTTGTTTTCCATGCTACTGTTTTCCGTGTTGCTTTCTTTTTGGCTCCTTCCGTCCCCTTCCTCTTCCCCACCCCTTTCTTTCCTTCATTTATCCTTTCCTCTTTCTATGTGTTTCACCTTTCTCCCCGCCCCCAACGCATCCTTTTTTTTCTTCTTCCACCCTTCCTACTTCCTTGTTCTCCATACGGTCTTCTTTTTCCTTTCTTGTTTAAACCCTTTTTTTTTTTGAGGAAAAAAAAATCTTTTTCTTTCTTCTCTTCGGTCTAGCATCTTGTTCTTTGTTTGCTTTCGTATACAGTGTGGGAAGGCACAGCCCAAACCAAATCATCTTCAGTCGTGTTTGATGTAAACCAGTGTTGTGGCACTGGGTGGCAGCGCTGTGTGGACATCTGTGACATATTGGAAATGTCGCTTCATGGTCACCGAAAGTGGGGGCGGGGTGGAAAGAGGGTTTGTGTGTGGGAGGCGAGGACGGGGGTAGGGGTGGGTGATGCGGTGCTCCAGGGAGACGGAAGAGTCAGGTGGGATGTTGTGATCGTGTAAACGCTCTGTGAGTTCAGTTACAAAAAAAGGGGTGTTATCGTAATTGTGAACACTGGGGTGTTAAGAGGAAAAACAGGTATTGGTTTGTGATTCTTCAGTCTCGGGAAGACTCGGCATAATTCAGGGGGGAAAAGAGACGCCATAACAGAGAGAAAGAAAGGAAGGTGGGAGGATCTGATCTTTGACTGTCGCCACCATCACTGGTCCCGGAGCCTTCCAAGGGACACTACTACAGCCATGAACACTGCAACAGTTGTCTCCCACCTCTGAAGATCAGGAGCAAGGACCTGGGTCACAGCAAAGCCCTTTTAAATGTTTCTGCTCCTGTTGCAATGTTGTTGTCTCTCCCCCTGTTGCTCTGTGTGCCCTGACTCCTCCTCCTCCCCTCACTGTTCCATGGAGGTGGGAGATCCCGCTGCCGTGAAGAATGGTCGTGAAGATTCCGCTTAATCGTGTGCTTGCCCGTAACACTTCAGCTTTTTTTTTTCCAAGACTCGCTGTGATCCACAGGTTTTCTTTGTGACTCGCGTGCTGTCTGACAGGTGCCCAGACGTCGTGGTCTGTGACGTGCTCAGTATAGGAAATGCCTAGCCTTTGTCTGAAGCACCTCATCTCCACTGCTTTGGGTCTTCCTTGGCAGTGATTGATCGGCCAAAGGATGGATCCTCAGGAGGGAGCGGTGAAGAACGGATGAGAGACTGCCCCTCTGAGCTCTTTTTACTGGAGAAAATTTCCTCCAGCTACAGAGCAGAGTTTGTAGCTATAGTCCATGCTGAACAAACAAAGTCAAACAACCCACCACCCAAGATTGTTTTCTTCACTGAACGCAGATCTCTGCTGCAAGGACTTCAAAACAACAGAAGCGAGCAACAGCTGTTAAATATCAGAAAAGCCCTCCACGATCTTTCAAGGTGATCCACCATAGTACTCCAGTGGATTCCATCCCACTGTGGGATCACCGGGAACGAGGAGGCTGACGCTGTCTCCAAGGCAGGAAGCAATATGAAGCAGTTCAGCCACCGCCCAGTGACTTACAGAGAGGCCAACACTACCATCCACAACCAATATTAAAACCAGTGGAAGAGAAGGCTGGGTGCGGGCAGTGGTGTTGATCCAATCGATCAGCTTCAGAGACACGAGCAAACAATCCTCTTCAGACTGAACACTGGCCACTGCTGACTGCTTAGCCACCTCAGCCGAATTAAGATTGCTCACACAGATGAATGTCCTTGTGGCACTGGTTCTCAGAGCCCAGAACACATCCTCCAACACTGTCCAGCCCATGATCTTCTTCGGCGTGAAACCTGGCCGCAGGGTGCAGAACTGCAGATGCAGCTTTAGGGTAGCCTTCAAGACCTTGAGAAGTCTGTGGAATTCGTCAGGGCGACAAGATTGAAGATCTGACTCTACCAGTAATATCGACCGCAGAAGAAGTAAGAAGAAGGAGGAGGAGGAGGAAAAGAAGAAATCGATCAAAAGTTGTGAATGTCGTGCCTGTAGGAAGATAGACAGCATAGTTCTGTGCCGAGGCGTTAGCTTGGGTCAGTAGTTTTAGTGTCGCCAATGCTGTTATTGTTTGTGTACGTAATTCGTGCTTGGATACCAGTCTTTGACTGGACTGATGCTGGCGCCCAGTGGCTGGCATCGTTTCGGTCTGTAGTTCTGATCCACTGACTGCGGTCATGGTCTTCATTGGCTTCGTGTTGATCCTCATCAGTATTTTTTTTTTTTCTTCCTTTCTTCTTCTTCTTCTTCTCTTCTTTCTTCTTCTGTGCTTATTTCATGCCGCGCCTGGCAATGATCCCACCTCTCTACCGGTTTACCTGGCTGGTACGTTCCGCTTCCAGTGAGCACGCCGATGTCATCAGCGAACCTGAAGTTTGTGGTGACTTTGTCTGCAGTTTGGACTGTGCTAGTATAGTCTCCCTTGGCAAGAACAAGGCATATGGCCGGTGACACTCGTTTTACGTCAGGCCGATGGCCCTCCGTCTACAGCTCACATGATATCAATCCGTGGTTGTTTGTTTTTGTTTTAATAACTGACACAACATGTATCCCTCCTTCCACCCCACCCCACCCTTCTTTTCTTTTCTTTTTTTCAAATACCTGATATAAAGGCAATAACCCTGTCTTAACAACTGACAAAACACCGGTAACCTTTCACGACTGCTGAGTTAACGCTGATGTTCAGCTGCCATCTCACGAATGCACGATACAAAGAATGAAATAAATTGAAATAAAGAATGGTAAAAATCCGACTCCGAGTCAGCTTACACGTTTTCGGAGACAAACGAACAGGCAAACAAACAAAGACAAAAAAAAAAAAAAAAAAAAAAAAACATGTAAAAGGGACCGGTATGTGTATGTCGTGTATGTGTGTGTGTGTGTGTGTGTGTGTGTGTGTGTGTGTGTGTGGGGGGGGGGGGGGGGGGGGGGGGGGGGGGGGGGGGGGCAATGTATGTGTTGTTTTAAAAAATGTCATTAAAAGTGTATGGAGTGTGGGTAGTGTAGTATGCTAATCTTTGCATGCATAGTCTATCTAACTAATGAAATACCAATAAGTGACAATCACTTTAACCCCATTCTAATCTACCGGCACAACGGTAAACTACTTTAGCCTGGATTCATATCTGAACATTTTTAAAGAAAAACAAAATATTTTTAACAATTGACATAATAAGAGAACAAATCGAACAAATAACTCGAGAATCAAAGTAAATGTCCAACTGGACTCTTAACAATTGCTCTAACAGCTTCTATGGCCTTCGCTTCATTCCCAAAAATGTCCCAAAAATTCGCGATTGATGATGGGTTCAAACTTAATAACCAAGTAGGTAAATATTTTTAGTATTTCTGCAAAGAAAGATGACATGGAATGGAGTAATAATATTTTGGCCACAAATGCAGATGGCATTTTTACAATATTTTGTTTTGTATGCATCAAGTCTGAGTCTAAAGATCAGACTCTTCAAAATCCGTTCTGATGGAGATTGTGTCCGGTTTTATATTTTACAAGTTTCTTAAAGAATTTTTTTCCCTTGTTGTCCTTTATTGTGTTTGGACACTCTTTTGTCTTCGTATCACCGAATCCCATGATGCTTTACCTAAAAGGCTATAATTTTCATACAAGGATAAAGGAACATTTATTTTTGTAAAGCTCTTTTCCTTCGCTGCACTATTTTTGGCTAACCGATCAACCCTTTCATTTGCCGCTAAACCACAATGTGATGGAATCCAACAAAAGTCAATAGAAGAACCACGTAAAGACAAAAAATGAATTAAATGATGATATATCTCAGATATCATTTCTCCTCTCACTCTGTATGAGAATATTTTAAAAGCTTGTAAGACAGATTTGGAATCGACACAAAATAATATTTGAAATATCGAATATGGAAGACTAAGAAGATAGTTCAGTGCCATAATAATAGCAATTAGCTCTGCTGTGAATACAGAGAAGTTTTTCCCAATGTGATACGATTTCTCTATTTTTAATGATGGAATAATGAATGCAGCACCTGATAATGGTTTTCAAGTAGAGAACCGTCTGTATATATTTTAGATGATTTATATATTTTTCATTTATATGTGCCTTGACATATGTTGGCAGCATGGTCCCCATCACTTTTTCTTAAATCTGTATAATTAATATCGTAATTAGCCTTACTAAGCTCCCATTGAGGAATATTACTGTAAGTCATTTGAGGAGCTACTGTTTGGGGTTCAACACCAGCATCTGTAAATAATTGGGATGTATAGGAGCCTATAGTTTTTACAGAGTCAAAACTCTGTGCTCGCTTTGGAAAATGTATTTCTGATTTTAAACCAGTTTCCTTGATGCATGAAATTTTGCGTTGAATGACTCCTTAATATATATTTTGCTGAAGCAAGTTTCATATTTTCGGCAAAAGGCAAAATTCCTATTTCTGTGTAAATTTTTAATGTTGAGGCATGGACAGGGACACCGAGAGCTATCTTATAAGCTTTGCTATCGATACTTTGCATCTTTGTTATCAAATATTTTGGAGCTGAAAAGAATATTCCTGAGCATAAGATAATTTTGATCTTACAAGCGCAGTTGCTAAATGAATAAGTACCTTACTGTCTTTTCCCCACGACTGTCGACTTATCATTTTTAATAGATTTAATCCTTTTCTGGCTTTTGTCAGAATATTTTCTAAATGGTGGTTCCAATTCAATTTAGAAGTCAGGCTTACTCCTAGAAATTTAACAACTTTTTTATATTCAAGCGGCATTCCATTTATTTGAAAAGAGGGTAGAGGTTTAGGATCATAGCCCGAGTTGAAGAGAACCATATGCGATTTTTCATGTGAAAGAGTTAGTCCGTTTTCAATCATGTATTTGTTGATTTTATCTAGTTCATTTTGATATAGCTTTTTAATATAGTTAATTGATCTAATCGGTGTAAGCTTTTTTAGAGTAACTTTCATCCATATGCAAATATCATCCGCATATTGTGCTAGCTCGACATTGTTTGAGACCACTTTTGGAAGATCATGCATCAAAATGTTGAAAAGGATTGGGGCTATTATTACACTCCTTGTGGGATTCCCATCTGTATACGTCTTTGATTAGAGCAGACATTACCAACCTTAGTCTGTATTGTTCTTTCACTTAAAAAAAACGCTTTTATAAAGTTATACATACAGCCTGAAATACCTATTGATCTTAGTTTATTTAGAAGTTTTGAATGCCAAACTGGGTCATATGCCTTTCTAATGTCAAAAAAAGTGGCAAGAACGTTTTTCCTACGTGAAAACTGATGTTTATCTGTGTGTGGTAATTTTTACTAAATGATCAACTGATGATTTACCTTTTCTAAAACCCGCCTGTTGTATTGGGATTATGCCATTTTTTTCACAGAAGTGTTCAAGCCTTTTTAGAACTATTCTTTCCATAAGTTTTCCCACATGTGATGTAAGAGCGACAGGTCTGTAATTATTTTCATCTGATTTTGACTTTTCCCTCCTTGGGAAATAGGGGTAACAGTAGATTGTTTCCACAAAGATGGTTGAATCCCTTCAAACCAACATTTTTGAAAAATAAAACTTAGAAAAAGTTTCATATTAGGTGGTAAATGCTTTATCATTTCATTGGAAATTGCATCTGGTCCCACTGATTTTTTCTTTGATCCAATGTTTGAAATTGCATCTTTTGTTTCCTGAAAAGTAATAGGAGCATTTGTATAGTGATTGTTATTGGGACTTTTTTCATTGTCTTCGTTTTCGTCCATTTTTTCTCTAAACTGTTTTGTTTCTTCTGAGAGTCCTTCAAAGTTACTATTTTTTGCAAATGCATCTGCAAATGCTTCAGCCTTTTCAAAATTGGAAGGAAATTCGTTGTTTTCCAATTTCAAGGGGTACCCAGGAAGACATATTCCATTTTTCATTTCTCTTTTTTTTTTTCAAGTTTTCTGGAGATCTTTGTGATTTTTAACCTCATTTTCACAGAAATTTGACCAATATTCTTCCTTTGCCATTTCATTCACTCGATTACTGTGATTTTTTGCTTTGTTTTTTTTCAGCAATCTTTTCTGGATCTGTTTTATTTTTTTAATACATTTTATAAGCCTCCATTTTTTGTTCTCTCGCTTCTTCACAGGAAACATTCCACCAAACATTTCCTGTATATTTCCTGTTTTATCAGGATTACATTTAGGGATTGAAAGCTCAGCTGCACGCAAAACAGTATCAACAAATTTCATGTGTAGCTTGTATCAACATCATCAACCATCATCTCTCTCACAATTGCAATAGAAAGTATGTTTTCAAATCTATCCCAATCAGCTTTGTTGTAGTTAAATTTTGGGATTTGATCTTTTGTGAGATCAGAATTATTTTGTTTTACTTTGATGGAAATAACTATTGGTAAATGATCACTGCCTAGCGAGTCTTTAAA
>JADBJO010001047.1:275000-277500 GCA_016801955.1 Conus betulinus | reverse complement strand
CTGCGTGACAGTAAAGGCGACAGAGACAGAGACGAACACCACTCGCTTAGCAGAGGCATACAGAATACTGGACCTCCTTTGATGACAGGAGGAATGAAAACTCTTCCCACCAAGGCCACGGAGAGGAAGTCCCACATACACGCACTTTCGGTGACGGGCGTGAAAATGTTTTCGTCCAGACCGAGAAGCTGCAGCACATGCCGTATCACCCCATGCATGAGTAGCGCCAGAGTCTTACGTAGAGCACAGGCTGAAGAGGACCAGCTCCGTTCAAAATTCAGAACGGCCACATTGGTGCTACAAGGACCCATTGCCTGCGTCTCATGTTACGAGAAAACTACTAGCAGAGGTTGAGAAGCCTGATGACGACCTGGACAACGCCACAGTCTCCTCAGAGGTGTCAGGCGTGGACAAGAAAGACTGCCAGGCTCCCTGCAGGTGAAAAGTCCAGGCCTTGGAGATGATGGATGACAAGTACAACAGCGATGAAGTTCACAGAAGGGTCGTCAGAAGGAGCAGTGGGGAAACAGAGGTGGAGAAGTGTTCGTTAACTACACAGATTGCAGGTTGACTTCTACAGTTTTTTTTTCAACGGGAAGAATCTCCTCCAGCTTCGTTAACTACACAGATTGCAGGGTGACTTTCATCGTTTTTTCAACGGGAAGAACCTCCTCCAGCTTCATTAACTACACAGATTGCAGGTTGACTTCTACAGTTTTTTTCAACGGGAAGAATCTCCTCCAGCTTCGTTAACTACACAGATTGCAGGGTGACTTTCACTGTTTTTTCAACGGGAAGAACCTCCTCCAGCTTCAGAGCGGAGTGCTCCAGGGAGGAGCTTCAACCAGAAAAAACCAGAAAAACCACCGACCCCCCCCCCCCCCCCCCCCCCCCCCCCCCCAGGGAGGAGCCCCAACCAGAAAAAACCACCGACCCCCCCCCCCCCCCCCCCCCCCAAGTCAACACTATCTTGTTTACCGCGTGCAGATCTCTGCTGGAAGGACCACACAACCCCAGCGGTGAACAGCAGTAGAACAGCCGCATGACATCAGGACGGCCCTCAGCCTCTGCTGTTGTTATCCACTGGTGAAAGCTGATGCCCTTTCCAAAGCCGGCTGCAAGCAGGAGCAGATCAGCCACTCTGTACACTACCGTGAGGCAAGACCCTCCTCATCCACACAGCTCCTACAGGAGGAAAGGTAGACTCGGCATCGTTAATGGCGTTGGCCCGACCCACCAGCTGCACAGACATGAGCAGATAAATCTGTTCGGACTGACTGGCCGCTGCAGACCCACTTTCGACGGACTCCCACATCTGGCACACATACGAAACTTTCTGTGGGACTGGAACCCAGACCACTCGCATGCTCCAGCCCCGTCCACCTCCTGCCACGGGCAACGGCGCTCCAAGAGACGCTGTGGGGCAGCTGTTCTAACCTGGTTCATCAGGATGACGGGACGGGGGGGGGGGGGGGGGGGAGCATGATCGATCGACCGCTTTTGAACACTAACAAGGTTTTTGCAAAGGTTTATATACATATGTATGTCTGTGCGCGCCGCGCCACACACACATATATATACATATAATGCTGAACAATTAAGTAGTGGGGGAAATCAAGTGCAGGTTAACAATTCTTCTATCATTGTAGTAATGACTTGGCAAAAACTTGAAATTGAGAGGAAAAAAAATCTGATGATGAAGGAACTGGGAAAATATATATCTTAAATATGAAAACCCTTTCGCTAACTGCATGAGGAAACTATCGCAATCCCTCTCGAAGGTAGATCTATATGTATCAGCTGCTCCGAAAGTAGATCTATATGTATCAGCTGCTCCGAGACCTTTCCTCCGCTGGCTCAGACTCATCAAGGAGACAAGACTGATTGTGTGTCTGCTCTTGGCGTCAGATAGAGACACACCACAGTCCATAATTCTGTGGTGTTCCGACCGCCAAGGGTCCGAAAAAGAATCCAACAGCACCCCCAAAGCAGCCAGCGAAAGGTAGTAGAATGAACACAAACGAAAGTGTGGAGAGGAAAAAAGTTGTTGAAAACTAAAAACATTACCCAAACAGTATAAAATGTAAGAGACAATCTTTGAGCCTATGCTTGAGGATCCATTTAAGGATGCAAGGGAGATTAAAAAAAAAATATGGAACAGTCTGAGTGGTCAGCTCTATATACAGATAGAGAGGTAGATAGATAGATAGATACGTGTGTGTGTGTGTGTGTGTGTGTGTGTGTGTGTGTGTGTAATTGGTGGAACAGGTATTTGTCAAGTCTTTGATGATAGGACACGTCTTTGCCAAGTCATTTTAGTTTTTTTTCTGATAGAAGTGGTCTTTGCCACGGGATTTCATCATAACAGATGTTTGCGAAGTCGTTCAAGTTATATCTTTACCAAGCCATTTCACATTTCATGTTTTAAAAAGGGCATATGTACCGAGCCGTTTTGATAGAATGCAACTGCTTTTTTTTTTGCAAGTCATTTTTATCATAA
>JADBJO010001047.1:265000-270000 GCA_016801955.1 Conus betulinus | reverse complement strand
TTCTTTTTTGGTGGCAGATCTCACCTAGTTTTTCGTTGGTTTTCCAGTCCACTCCTTCGCTGGCAGCTTAAGTGAAACCATTGCACTGTCTGTGTGTGTGTGTGTGTGTGTGTGTGTGTGTGTGTGTGTGTGTGTGTGTGTGTAATCCCACCATAAAGGTAGCTATATTTCTTCTTCAGGGGTGATGCATAAGACACCAATATGCGTGCGTGCGTGCATTCATGCGCGCGTGTGTGTGTGTTGTTGTTGTTGTTATTATTATGTTGTTGTTCACACACGCAGCCTCGCTTAAAAAGCCTCGTCCTAAAGCTCTGAGAGGGGACGGATTCGGCTCAGACGCTGACCTGGAAGAGGACATGTCCTCTAACCCGGCGCTCTCCAGCGAGAATTGAACCCAAGACCCTTGAACGATGAGAAGATCGCTTCGTCCACAAGGCTAACCAGCATAGCCCCTCATCCCCCCCCATACCCCCTCATTCCCCCCTCCCTCCCTGAATACTCCACCTTTACCTTACGCATGCGGTTCAAACCCCGAACGCCTGTTCGGTGTCGGACCGACCACTGGGCCACCAGAAACCAGCCACTCCTGCCTATTTTTCTTTTCTTCTTAATTGCCAGGACTGATGTCTGAAAGCTGGTCTGTGCTGGCACCGGTCCTCCGGGCTCCTGACTATCAGCGCTGGCTATCAGCGCATCATAAAAACTGTCCGGAAATGGAGCAAAATGAGGAATTGTGAGAGAACTAGGGCACGCCATTGTCGCCGCCACACCCCTCCCTACCCCTCCGCCTTTTGTCCGTGGAAATGACTTGGGGGCTCCTCGTCATTACCCCCGTCGGCAAGTGGGGGAGGCTGTATCCTCTCCACCCCCCCCCCCCTACCCCACCCCAAACATCCCCCCGCCGTCTCCTCCGCCTCCCAGACATCAAAGATGTAACAAGAAAATGATCTGACATTAAAACGCAAGCAGCCTACAAAGGACCGTATTGGTTAAAGGGTGCAAAAAAAAGGGGGGGTTCTCGTTCCCCCCTTCGCTTTTCTTTTTATTTAATCCAGTGGGGGGGAAAAAGAAATGTTGAAAAAAGAATTCCCCCGACGGTTTCCTTTCATCGGCGACGTATTCTCAGGGGGTAATAGAATTTCTGTGTTCAAGAAGACGAGGGGCGGGTGGGAGGTGGGGGTGGGGGAGGGGAGTTGGCGCTGAGAGAAGAAGCGGGAGGAAAGAAGTTGGGATGGGGGTGAGAGAAAAGGGGGGGGGGGTGGGGGGTGGCGATCCCTTCATCTACAAAAGCAAAACGACGGCGTCCTATCTGTTGCAAAAGGGACTTTTCCCGTTCTTGTTCAATCCTCCCCGGCCAACCCCCCCCCCCCCCCCCCTTCCAAGCCTTGTCCCTCCCCCCCCCCCCCCCTCCCCCTCCTCACCCCTTCCCCCGCGTCTTCTTCCCTCCGGCCTGTTTGAAGAAGTTGGTCTATTGGGAGCTGGTCGGCACTGCTGTTTCCATTATACCGCGCGGTGTACAATGGGCCCCAAACTTTGTCATCCCACTACGGTCAATTTGAGCCGTCAGCCACCGTCGCAGCACTGTGACAGTGCACTGGGGGTTTAAACACAGGCCCCGTCTGTTCCCCCACCCGCGCGCGCCCGAGCGAGTTGCCCGCCGCCGCCGCCGCCGCCGCCGCCGCTGCGCGGATTATAGGGACCACTCGACCCAAGGGGCTTGCACTCGCGGCATCAAATGGAATACATCAAGGTAGAAAACGTGAAGAAGTGAACAAAAAGGAAAAAAGCCTCTTTCGTTCATTGAATTCGTCTGACCAGGCCTCATAGTTCTCCGCTGTTTACTTCGGTGATTTACGGGGTCGAGTTCCATAGCCAACAGAACGGCCGGTGAATGACGGATGGACGGACGGACTGACTGCCTAGTAAAGGAGAAGGTCGAGGCTGAAAGAGAGTGCACGTTGTACCGGCATCCAGCGCAAATTCTGATCCCTCCTCAACGCCCAGGCCATGGCGACCGCGTCTAATCGCTTCTGAAAATGTATAGAGATATCCTTCCGTCACCCCCACGCCCTCTCACCCCCTCATCCCCTCCCTCCACCCCCCCCCCCCCCCCCCCCCCCCCCCCCCCCCCCCCTCCCCCCTTCCCCCCTCGAACGCACTTTCTCCGCCCCCTTTCTCCAAAATAGATCGTTTCGCTGGAAGATGATGAAGGTGAGTTGCTGTCAATTTGGAGAATGCTCTTGAGGGCCCTAAAGGACTTCCTTACAAATCTTCCCTAATCTGACGGAAAGAAGTATTTCGGAACTTCTAGCTTCTCACAGTATTAATGAGATGGTAGTTGTTCTTCAACTACATGCGTGGTTTGTTCAAGGGAGATAAGTATTTTTGGACTTCTTAGCGTTGTTCAAGTACATGCGTGGTTGTTCAAGGGAAATAAGTATTTTTGGACTTCTTAGCTTGTCATAGTATTTATCATATGGTAGCTGTTGCTCAACTGAAACGATTGATAGTAGCTGTCATCGAACGATGAAATTATCAGTCGAGCATAGTATCACAGTCGGAGTCTTGAGGAAGTAGTCTCCAGTCCGAGGGAAATGAGTTCTCTTGTGGCAATCCCTTTCCAAGACATGATTGCAGTTCCTTGTTCCTCGACCTCAACCTGCTGAAAGTTTTTTTTTCTTTTTTTTAAATGTTCCTTTTTTTCTTGTTTCTTCGTTTTGTTGTTTTTTGTCGTCTTTTTCCCCACAAAATCTAACAGGAATATTCTCTGTTATAGGTGTGTGTGTGTGTGTGTGTGTGTGTGTGTGTGTGTGTGTGTGTGTGTGTGTTTGTGTTTGTTGGTTTTCACAAAATCAATTTTAACATCTAACAAAAAGATTCTCTATTATAACTGTGTGTACGAGTGCGTGCCTCTGTGTGTGTGTGTGTGTGTGTGTGTGTGTGTGAGAGAGAGAGAGAGAGAGAGAGAGAGAGAGAGAGAGAGAGAGAGTGAGAGAGAGAGGATATACTGTCAAAAGTAGAGTTTCTGATGAAGGTGACCTATATACAGCTTCGTCTTTTCAATCAAGTATAGTCATATATCAAAGCTGTTCAAGTTTTGTAGTTTGTGTGTGCGACTTGGTCATCAACTGATGTTCTGCTCCCCTTCAGTATGTGCTCCGGGGGGCGGGGACAGAAAGACACAGAGAGAGAGAGAGGGAGAGACAGAGACACACAGACAGAGAGACAGAGAGAGAGAGAGAGAAAATCAGAAACGGAGAGAGGCAGAGGAAAGCTAGACAAATCTCACTCCTGCAGCTTGCTGCCAGTTCCCCACGTTCTAAAGCTCGTTTCATCTAACGTGATAATCTTCAGACTCTAAATATACATGTCACTTTGGAGTCAGCAGATCAATGATCATCGACGGTAAGCACACACACACACACACACACACACGCGCGCGCGCGCGCGCGCGCGCGCGCGCGCGCGTACACACACACACACACACACACAAAGACACACACACACAACACACAAGCAAGTATGCACGCGCGCGGCGCGCGGGTGCGCCCGCACGCACACGGAAGGAAAACAAAACAAAAAAAAAAAAATCCTACGACTCTGAGTTTCTACCCTCAACCCAGGACCTGTTCACGGCAAAGTTCCTAGTTTGCCTTTGGCCTCGTGATCAACAGCTAGCCTGGTCTACTTCAGTTCGTGTGACTTTATCTCTGGAATCATTCATCACAGTGTTGTATTCCTTTACATTCGGCTTTAAGAGCTGGCAGCCCACGTCTTGAAACGGAAGTCAACGCTGACCGGAGGATTCCACTGAAACGCTGAGTTCCACAAACGTCCACGGAAGAAGTACACCGACTTCACCCCCCTCGTTATTGTTATGTGTTTGTCCGTCGAGACGACGGAGACCATCTAGTCACCCTGGGATCGGGGATGAGTGCGTAGATGGCTGGTCAGGCCGATCTGCGCCCAGAAAGACCTATCACTGTATGGACAGGGGATGGTGGCGGCAGTTGCAGATCTGTTGACACTGGTCTTTCCTGATCATCCTGCACTGCTCACCTGCAGCAATTCTGTTAAGTAACAGTAAACACATGACTCCCTAGCGGCTCCGGTCTGGGAACATGCTCTAAGGAGACCTGCGGCATCAACACACTATCAGCAGGTCAAGGCAAGGCGGCTCCTACATCCTTAACGAATCGTGACACATCAAAGGGTGCGAGAGGAACGGGTGAAGATCTGGACACTGTCGCCTACACCATCACATGCACGCAAAACTCGGCACAGGACAAGCAGGAGAGTGTCCCAGTGGTCAGGAAGCTGCCCACAGCAGTGCTGGTGTTGGGAGGAGGGGGGGGGGGGGGGGCAGGGACTGACCAAAACCAATGACCTTGGGGCGTTTGGCGCCAAGATGGTCGTGATGAGAACAACAGCTTTGTCCGGGGCACTGGGGTTTCTTAACATCTGACGTGGTGAAGGAAGGAAAAAAGAACGAAAAAAGGTACTTACGGCTACAACGAGATGCATTTCACCTTGTACGCTTGTACAACTGGTACTCGACGCTAAGAAAAATCGTTTCAGGTCTTGTAGCTAAAAACCAGATTAATCTCACCTTGTACATTTGTACAACTAGTACTCAACGTGAAGGAAATCGTTTTTCACTTTTTCACGCTGACGTGGTACAATGCAGTGAGGCAGGAGTCACAGGATTTTCGTGACCATGTCTGGAAGCGAGTCAAGCCACTGACACACATGAACCCGTGCTGGCAGGTATCCAACGCCATAGGCTGGCCTGCGATGGGTCTGTATCTCACCATGACCCCCCCTCCCCCCCCCCCCCCCCCCCCCCCCCCCCCCCCATCTCACCAGGACGGTGGACATGCCATCTCACAATGACTCTATGTGTACAGACCATTCGACAGGATGGGGGACACACACACACACACACACACACACACACACCACACACACACACACACACACACTCTCACACGTATCAAAAC
>JADBJO010001047.1:245000-260000 GCA_016801955.1 Conus betulinus | reverse complement strand
CCTGGGTGGACTGCGGCAGGTTGACAGAGGGAGGGGGACAGGAGTGGGTCGGCCCTTGTTGGACGATGTTGCAGAGAGGACGGACACTGCCGGTGTCTGCTGGATGAGTAGGTTCTTGTTCTTCTGCACTCACCGGGGTGCGGTGGAGGGGAAAGGCGTTGTTGGGGGGTGGGGGTGGTCTTAGTCTGGAGCATAGTGGGGTATGAAATGTACCCTACTGCGTTTTTTTTTTTTTCTGAAGTTATTTTGTGTTTTAATGTTGGGTCTGGGGTCACATGACCCGAAAATGATGGGTTTGAAATTCCCTGCCCCTTGATCCCTTTCTGTGGGCGGGGTGTGTGTGTTGGGGTGGGGAGGGGATTCAGTCCTTTCAGAACTCCCTACTACTGGAGGGATTCCGTTGTCTCTTGCCGATACAGGTCCTACCTTGGTAAGTTAGATGCTGTTTTGGAAGGTTTTCATATTAGTGAGTCTAGTAATGATGATACTTTCGAAAAGACCGGAAGTGTCTTTGCCTGAGTTTCGAAATGGCCGATGTTAAAGTAGGGTTCATTTCCATGACATATCCGAATGGAAATGTAACTTTTTTTCCCCAAGAGAATATGACATTTTGAGTTGTTTTTCTACGGATACGTTTGAGTTCAGAAAACCAAGACGGAGGTCCTCTTCAGGCTATGGTCTGAATACTGAATACAACACCAACATCAGTCTGTACATCACCTGCAACACCAGTCTGTACATCATCTGCAACACCAGTCTGTAAATCAGCTGCAACACCAGTCTGTACATCATCTGCAACGCCAGCCTGTACATCATGTGCACACCAGTTTATCTCATCTGCAACGCCCCTGTACATCATCTGCAACACCAGTGTATGTACATCATCTGCAACACTAGCCCTGTATATCATCTGCAACACCTGTCTGTGTACATCATCTGCAAAATCAGTCTGTACATAATTTGCAACACTAGCCTGTACATCATCTGCAACACCGGTCCGTACATCATCTGCAACACCAGCCTGTACATCATCTGCAAAACTAGTCTGTATGTACATACACACTAGTTTGTGCATCATCTGCAACACTAGTCTGTACAGAGTGCAACACTAGTCTGTGTACGTCATCTGCAACACTAGTCTGTACAGCATCTGCAACACTAGGCTCCGTACATCATCTGCAACACTAGTCTGTATGTACATCATCTGCAACACTAGTCTGCATTTGCAACACTAGTCTGTATGTGCATCATCTGCAACACTAGTCTGTATGTACATCATCTGCAACACTAGTCTGTAACAACACTAGTCTTATGTACATCATCTGCAACACTAGTCTGTATACATCTGCAACACTAGGCTATATGTACATCATCTGCAACACTAGTCTGTATGTACATCATCTGCAACACTAGTACTGTGTACCGCATTGCAAACGCATCTGCAACACTAAGGAAAGTACTGTATGTACATGTCATCATCTGATCAGTGTGATTTCTCTCTCTCTCTCTCTCTCTCCTCTCTCTCATCTCCTCTCTCTCTCTCTCTCTCTCTCTCTCTCTCCTCTCTCTCTCTCTGTTAGCTGCATGAAGATTCTGGATGGAAATAATGTGTAACATAAAAAGTAAAGTCAGTATCGGATATCTTCTGTCTACACTGCTCCTACTTGAAAATGTAAAATTAAAAAAAATGAAAAAATGATGTTCTGCACTTTTGTAGAGGAGCTTCGAAAGTGCTATAAGGAGTCTCTTCACCACAAACTTTTTGTAAGTTTGCGACCACTGTCTTTTCTGAAGCTGGAAGAGAAATACAAAGAATTTCAAAAGGTGTACGATCTGCGTAAAGAGCGTAAACTACCTGACAGGTTCCTCATTAATCAAGAGCAAATGTCAGTTGAGTCGGTACCTGAATTAGAGAAGCAGATATGATGAGATGTCTGTTGAGCCATGACTCCTTTGGGCTATGATGGGCGCGCGCTCACACACACACACACACACACACACGCGCGCGCGCGCGCGCGCGCACCGCGCGCGCGCACCTTTAAACACGTACTCGTGCGCTACGTATATGCTTTTATACGTCATCACTTCTCTTCCATTTGATGTCATCAGTCCCGAAGACGGTCTACGGCCAAAACGTCGATAATTTTTTGTTTTTGATATTTCTTTGTAAAATCTTCAGAGTATCTTCAAAGAAATTTCTTTTTTTGTGTGTGAAAAAGAAGATTGGCATTCAAGAAATCGTCTTTACCAAGATGAAAGGTTATACATGCCTTTCAAGAAAGTCGTGTGCATTGAACAGGGTGACAGGCTGGCTCCCGACTTGTTCAGGACGTCAGCGTCTGTGACTGTCCCGCCAGGACAAGGTTTGGCGTCATGACACGTCGGCCTTGGATCTTGTGAACGCATGGACCGTGAAGAGAGGCTTCAATCTTTTTTTTGGAAGAGTCCAGGAGCTGCCATGATTTGAGATTTCAACTGGAATTCTTATTCTTTGCTCCATAATCAATAACATCACGCTTCCGCGTTCGGTGTTTGGTTGTCTTCTTGGAGCTCTTTAACTTCTGTCATTTTTTTTTTAACTCGTAGGGACTAGGGCGCAAAACGTTAAGAAATTTACGTCGGGGAACGAATGCAAACCCTGAGCAAATCATTGAATTCAATATACATTTTTTTTTCCAAACCTGACTAGGATGGAATATTCATAGAAATTCATCAGAAAAGGGAACGTGAGGAAGACCCATTTTTTGTGTTTCTAGGAGACTGGTGAAGATGCAGACCCAGCCACCATGATGAATTGTGAACTGACACCCAAACTCGGAGGTCTGGATGTTTGTTGGAACAAAATTAATAAATAGATATTTTTTTAAAGTAACAACGGTTCCAGCAACCGTCAAGGTGGGGCTGGTCTGTGTCCGGTGGCATGTCTTTGACCAGGACCGTGTTTCCAAGGTCAGTCCCTCCATTCTCCTCCATTCCCCTCACACCCCTATACTCACTTGTGCAGTGCAGTATCCCCGGGCTTGAAGAGAAATACAAACGCACTCGGTAAGTGCCGTGTCCTCGGTTACAAATAAAATTCTAACAGAACATTCAAGATTGAACATGGAATACGAACCCACTTGGTAAGTGCAGTATGACAAGTCGAAAGTGAAAAATACAAACAGATTTGCTAAGTGCAGTATTCTGGGTTGAAAGTAAAATAAAAACACATTTTGCTGAGTGCAGTATTCTGGGATGAAAATTGAATACAAGCACACTTGGCTAAGCGCAATATCCTGGGTTGAAAATGAAATATAAACACACTTACTAAGTATAGTATTCTGGGTTTAAAATGCAGTACAAGCACGCTTGCCAAACACTGTATCCTGAGTTGAAAATGTAATACAAAGACACTTGCTAAGTGCAAGTATCGTGCGTTGAAAATGAAACACAAACACGTTTGCAGAGTGCAGTATCCTAGGTTAAAAATGAAATACAAACATACTTGCTAAGTACAGTATCAAGGGTTAAAAATGAAATACAAACATACTTGCTAAGTACAGTATCAAGGGTTAAAAATGAAATACAAACCCACTTGCTCAATACAGTATCCTGGGTTGAAATGAAATGCAAACATACTTGCTAAGTACAGTATCAAGGGTTAAAAATGAAATACAAACCCACTTGCTCAATACAGTATCCTGGGTTGAAAATGAAATACAAACATACTTGCTAAGTACAGTATCAAGGGTTAAAAATGAAATACAAACCCACTTGCTCAATACAGTATCCTGGGTTGAAAATGAAATACAAACATACTTGCTAAGTACAGTATCAAGGGTTAAAAATGAAATACAAACCCACTTGCTCAATACAGTATCCTTGGTTGAAAATGAAATACAAACACACTTGCTAAGTACAGTATCTGGGTTGAAAATAAAATACAAACACACTTGCTCAGTACAGTATCCTGGGTTGAAAATGCAATATAAACTCACCTGGTCAGTACAGTATCCTGGGTTGAAATGCAATATAAACACACTTGCTGGGTGCAGTATCGCGGGCTGAGCATGAAATACAAACACATTTGCTAAAATCAACATAGCTCGGCTGTGGAATTTCATGCGAGTACAAAGATCTGGGGGGACCATACCCCTGGCTGAATCTAGTCCCCGGAGAAAAATAGATATTAAAGGAAAATCGTTTATTACTGTCATTCACGCTATTATCAGTATTATGTCACCACCTTCTTCGTCTTTTTTGTTGTTATTGCTGTTGTTGTTGCAGCTGTTGTTTGTTGTTCGTCTTATTATTATTCTCCTCCTCCTCCTCCTCCTCCCCCCCCCTCCTCCTGTTTCTCCTCATCCTCCCTTTCTCACGCCCCTCCTCCTCCTCCTCCCTCTTCTCTATTTTCTCAAGTTCAGGTATGATCAATATCAACATATCATCGGTTAGAACACATCAAAATGTTATTGGTAAGACAACCACTTTTTTGTGCTCTCCATGTCTGGTGTCACAAGAGCGTAATGTTCCGTGCCCAGCTTAGGTCACTGCCCGTTTTATATCGTTTAAATGCACGTGCACCACGTGGGCATTTGTGTGTGTAAGAGGAATGGAGTGAAGAGGAGAGATTGCGAGATTGTCTGTTGTTGCTGTAATGCAGGCCGAAAGTACCGTGCCGGATAAGTAGGATGTGGTTGTGGTTGGTGTGTCATTATTTAGCGTCTTTCCACTAATCTGAATGTAGACGAGTAGGATTGGTGTGTTGTGTGTGTGTGTGTGTGTGTGTGTTGTGTGTGTGTGTGTGTGTGGGTGGGGGGGGGGGGGGGGGGGCGGACGGGGTGTGGCGGGGCTAGTAGGCCCTGAAAACACTTGTTAACCGGATTAACGGCCGGGCTTTGTCCCTTGTTTGACCGCTGGTCAAGACGTACATGTATGTGTTGGAGTTGGTGGGCAAAGATCACAGTGTGTGTTTGTGTGTGGTGAGGGGTGGTGGTGGTGATGGTGGTGGTGGGATGGGATGGGAGAGGTGTGTGTGTGTGTGTGTGTGTGCGTGTGGTGTGTGTGTGTGTGTGTGTGTGTGTGTGGTGTTGTGTTGTTGTGTTGGTGTGTGTGTGGTGGGTGGCGTGGGGTGTGGTGGGTTGTGTGTGTATGAGAGAGATGAGAGGGTTGGGGGACAGGTTGAAGGATACTCGTGGGAAGTGCCTCGTGGGAAGACGTGTGAAACTCCGTGTATTGAAAATTGATTGCGTAAACAAAACATTCTCTCTCTCTCTCTCTCTCTCTCTCTATCTCTCTCTCTCTCTCTCTCTCTCTCTCTCTCTCTCTCCCCAACCCCTCGAAGAGTTTTCCTAAGGAGAATGAGGTGAACCCAAGACAAAAAGACTTGCCAAGGAAAAAACCAGAGGGTGTACCAACAGCAGCCTTGTAGGTCGTGTTTGTCCTCCACTGCGAAACGCTTGAAAGGCCAGATGCAGGAGTGTCGTAGCGAGAGATGTCGTGCGGTCATCGGGGCTTTTTTGCAGAAATACAGGACATTTTAAAACGTGGCCTCCGAGCTCTCTGGCTCTGTCTCTCTCGCTTCTCTCTCTCGATCGCTCTCTCTCTCCTCCTCTCCTCTCTCGCTCTTAATCTCCCTCTCTTCTCTCTCTCTCTCGCTCTCTCACCCCTCCCCACTTCTCTCTCTCCCTCCTAGCTCCCTCTCTTCTCTCTCTCTCTCTCTCTCTCTCCCCTCTGTTCTCTCTCTCTCTCTCCCTGATGGTTCTCTCTATCTCTCTCTCTCTCTCCCTCTCTTCTCTCTCTCTCTCTCCCTCTCTCTTCTGTATCTCTCTTTCTATCTCTCTCCCTCTCTTCTCTCTCTCTCTTTCTTTCTATCCGCACTTCTATCTCTCTCTCTCTCTCTCTCTCTCTCTCTCTCTCTCTCTCTATCCCTCCTCTCTCTCTCTATCTCCCCCCCTCTCTCCTCTCTCTTGTCTCTCTTTTCCTCCGCTCCCCCTTGCTCCCTCCATCCCTTTAGGTCACTGTGCGGGATTATGTCATACTACATCCGGATCGGATGCCACTTAATCATCGCAAAAAAAAAAAAAAAAACAAAAAAAAAAAAAGAAAAAAAAGTGGAAAAAAGAAAGAAAACTGACGCATGTCTCACCATCATCCCCACAGGGAAAAACGTGTTCCAGAACGAGTCATCGGTTCCAGACACACCAGTCTACAGTCAGTTTGATTGGGATGATCCCTCCTTCCCCAAGTTAATCTAGATCGTTGAGGAACGAAGGCCTGCGTGTCAGCCTCTTCTCTACCAGCCGTAGGGGTGTAGTGGTGAATGTGGCATGAGGGTGGGCAAGATGGTTGTGGGTTCGAGCCTTTTATGATGTAAAATTGTTTATGGGATTTTTTCAGTAGTCCCAGCTGGTTCTTGCCCAGATTTACGTGTCAGGATGGAAGACTCGGAACCAAACAGTGGAGTTTCACACGATTGACGGATGTGTATCTTCTTTTGTGAGTTTTTCAATGCTTGCAGGGTGTCTGTGTCTCTCGGGCCTGGAGGATAGAGCCGGGATGTATATAAAGAAAGGAAATGTAAAATAGAAGAGTAAATGAAAATGTTCGTGTGCTCTTGAGCCAGAATAGAAGTCCACAGCATTGTCGTCATCATCCTCATCCTCTTCATAAAAAAACCCTCTACATTCTGTATCTTCTTAGTGGCCTAGTCGTCGTGGTGACCTCAGGTTTTCGGGTTTTTGTACTCCCAGTTCTTATAGAACAGGGAGTACTTACATTGGGAACGAAGAAATGCGGTGTGTGTGTGTGTGTGTGTGTGTGTGTGTGTGTGTGTGTGTGTGTGTGTGTGTGTGTCCGTCTGTCCGTGGTCAAAATGTGTTCCACTCGCTCCAGACAAAAACTACTAGGCTGATCTTTCTGAAAATTTGTAGGTATGTTTATTATAGGTCAAGGATGATGCCCGATGTGTTAATTTACCGTTATAGCCGTTACTAACGGCACATAACGGTTTTCCTTCTTTTATGGAATATCTTAGAAAGTACTTGGCCAATCTCTCTGAAAATTGTAGCATGTACATTATGGGTCACGGATCATGCCCGATGTTTTATTTTACCGTTATAGCCAGTACTAACGGCTATAACGGCCCATAATGGTGTTTCTTCTTTATGGAAAATCTCAGAAAGTATATGGCTGATCTTTCTGAAAATTTGTAAGTTTGTTCATTATGGGTCACAGATGATGGCCGATGTTTTACCAGAATAGCCGATACTAACGGCTATAAACGGGCCAAAAACGGTTTTTCTCTTTTATGGAATATCTCACGCGTATTCAAGATAAACTGGGAGTACGTTTGTATGCTTTGCATCTTGTTTTCTTATTTTTCTTCACGTCTATACCCGTTCAAGTGCCTTTGTTGTCGACATATGCATTCTGTACAGAGGCAAGTGAAGCTGCTTTCACATGGCTTGTTTTTGTCATTCTGTGCAGACGAGTTAAGCCGTTTTCACATTGTGGATTACGTACAGAGGCAAGTTTTTCACAGAGCTGATTTTTGTGGATTATGTACAGAGGCAAGTTAAGCTGTTTTCACAGAGCTGATTTTTGTGGATTATGTACAGAGGCAAGTTTAAGCTCTTTTCACAGAGCTGATTTTTGTGGATTATGTACAGAGGCAAGTTAAACGGTTTTTCAAATCGCTGATTTCTGTGGATTGTGTACAGAAGCAAGTTAAGCTGTTTTCACATCGCTGATTTCTGTATGTACAGAGGCAAGTTAAGCTGTGTTCATAAAGCTGCTTCCAGTGGATTGATTTAGCTGTGTTCACATAGCTACTGTCTATGGATTCGGCTTAAAAAAAAAAAAAACAAGTCAAGCTGTGTTCACAGAGCTACTATCTATGGATTCGGCTAAAAGATAAGTGAAGCTGTGTTCACATAGCTACTATCTATGGATCTGGCTAAAAGATAAGTTAAGCTGTGTTCGCATAGCTACTATCTATGGATTCCGTTGAAAGATAAGTTAAGCTGTGTTCACATAGCTACAATCTATGGATTCGGCTAAAAAGATAAGTTGAGCTGTGTTCACATAGCTACAATCTATGGATTTTGGCTGAAAGATTAGTTAAGCTGTGTTCACATGGCTACTATCTATGGATTCGGCTAAAAGATAAGTTAAGCTGTGTTCACATAGCTACTATATGGATTCGGCTAAAAGATAAGTTAAGCTGTGTTTACACATTTACTATCTATGGATTCAGCTAAAAGACAGTTTCAGCTGTGTTCACATAGCTACTATCTATGGATTCGGCTAAAAGATAAGTTAAGCTGTGTTCACATAGCTACTATCCATGGATTCGGCTAAAAGATAAGTTGAGCTGTGTTCACATAGTTACTATCTATGGATTTGGCTAAAAAATAAGTTGTGTTCACATAGCTACAATCTATGGATTCGGCTAGCAGATAAGTTTCACATGGCTACAATCTATGGATTTGGCTGAAAGATTAGTTAAGCTGTGTCACATGGCTACTATCTATGGATTCGGCTAAAGAGATAAGTTAAGCTGTGTTCACATAGCTACTATATGGATTCGGCTAAAAGATAAGTTAAGCTGTGTTTACACATTTACTATCTATGGATTCAGCTAAAAGACAGTTTCAGCTGTGTTCACATAGCTACTATCTATGGATTCGGCTAAAAGATAAGTTAAGCTGTGTTCACATAGCTACTATCCATGGATTCGGCTAAAAGATAAGTTGAGCTGTGTTCACATAGTTACTATCTATGGATTTGGCTAAAAAATAAGTTGTGTTCACATAGCTACAATCTATGGATTCGGCTAGCAGATAAGTTTCACATGGCTACAATCTATGGATTTGGCTAAAAGATAAGTTGTGTTCACATGGCTATAATCTATGGATTCGGCTAAAAGATAAGTTAAGCTGTTTTCACATGGCTACTCCCTGTGGAATGGCATGAGAGATAGGTTCCTGTAAGAAAGGCTACTTTCAGTAGAAAAGGTCAAGAGATGATTTAAGCTGTGTTCACCTCGCTGCTTTCAAAGGACTGTGCACAGAGACAAGTGAAGCTGCAATCGCATGGTCGACTGTTAAATCTCTTGTCATACAGGATCACCTTGGGTTGTCTGCGTATGCGTTCGTGTATGCGCGCGCGCGCGCGCGCGCGCGCGCGCGTGTGTGTGTGTGTGTGTGTGTGGGTGTGTGTGTGTGTGTGTGTGTGCTGTTTAAATGTCATATACTATTAGATAACAGTTTGCTAACAGTTTCTTGCAAGACTTACTGCATCTCACATTTCCTCGTTTAAAAACAAAAGCGCCAGTGTGGACATAAAGCAGCATTTTACGCACGTCCTCGGGGTTGAGAGGCGAATACGTGCGCACGCGTGTCTGCACACACACACACACACACACACACACACACACACACACACACACACACACACACACACATACGCAACCACACACACACACACACACACACACACACACACAAGCCAGAGAGAGAGAGACATGAAACTACCTTCTCTCTCTCTCTCTCTCTCTCTCTCTCTACTCTCTCTCTCTCTCTCTCTCTCTCCGCAGCGTGCCACAGAGACACGCGACATCTTCAGACCGGGCCGAGCGATCAACGTAAATAAGGGGACCCCAGTTCAGCTGCCGGGGCAGCATGACGACAGTGACGTCCCTGGCTTCCCCCTCCTGACGTCATAAATTATGATGTCATAAGGGCCCCAGGGGTGGGGGTGGGGGGGGGGGGGGGGGGCTGGGTGGAGGCGCGTCATAGCAGCACGTACAGACAATATCCTGCACACTGTTCCCCCCGTCCCTGTCCACCCGCCACCCTTCCTCCACCCCCTGCTCGCAACCTTCCGCACAAACCTCCCTAAGTTTGGGGTCTCTCGCTTTATGGACAGTTTACAAATGGGTTCTGTCAAGGCGAAATATAGCGCCCTGCTTTTTTTATGACCACCCACCCCCCCCCCCCCCGTTCCCCCCCCCCCCCCCCCCCCCCCCCCCCCATCCCATCCCCATGCTCTCCTTCCCCGTCCCTATTCTCCCAACTCCCAGTGCCCTCCAGATCTCCTCCCCTCCCGCCCCCTCCACTCCAGTCTCGTCCCCCCCCCCCTCTCCACCTCCTCCCTCCCTTCCGCCTCCCCTGTTTCACCTTTCTGCTTCCCCGCTCCGTTTTATTCTTAATGAATTAGCGCAGCCTGCATGTGTGCTTATGAGTGTACAATGTAGTGCATTAATTTAAGAGAGAGAGAGGGGGGGGGGAGGGAGAGGGAAAGAGAGAGTTTGAGTGAGAGAGAGAGAGAGAGAGGGAGAGAGAGAGAGGAGAGAGGAGGAGGAGGAGGAGGAGGAGGAGTCGGCCGTGGGTGGGTGGGGAGAGAACATCGGATTAAGGTGAAGAATAGGCACATAATACATTTGCTTCTGTCTTGCCCTCAAAAAATATAAGTAGTATCGAAACCAAAACTAGAGAAAGAGACAAAGAGAGACAGAGAGAGAGAGAGAGGGGGGGGAGATAGAAATTACTTAACTGAAAAGACTGTGGCGGGAAGGGGGGGGGGGGGGGGGGACTCTGACCTGACCGAAGGTCGAACACGCAAAGTTACACAGATACAAGGACCACGACAAAAGGATTGTGTTTTGAAATGATACCTGTGAACCCGTTTGACATCCTTGGTCACATGCACTTTGTGACACTTTTATTGTTGTCGCTTTAAATTCCTTTGTGTTCATTACCTTGTGCTTTTCAGTTCACAAATGCCATACAAGATCGGCTACATTATATGTTGTTTTCTTGTTGTCAATTGTTTTTTGTGTGGTTGTTGTTCTTTGAATTCCGTCGCTTTATTTGCTTATTTCATTTTGATGTAAGTACTTGCTTCTTGGCTGTTATTGTAGTTGGTGGTGGTGGGTGGTGGCGGTGGGTGGTTTTTTGTTTGTTTGGTTTATTTTTTGTTTGTGTAATCACGTTTTGATGCATACGTTGTGTCATTTAGTACGATACAATACAATACGACACAGTACAATACGGTACCGTACAGTACGTCACGGAGTACAGCACAGCACGGCCTGAGCACAGCGAACAACACGGGCACCACACAACGGTGCATTGTGCATGTCATGCACAGCACAGCATGGGCACCAAATCACGCCACACCACCACAACGCAGCACACCACCACCACCATACCAGCACCTCATCACAATACCACCATATCACAACAACACCATATCACAACACCACCACCACTACCACACAGCACACCACATCACCACATCACTACCACACCACCACATACCACCATACACATACACAACACGCTACCACTGTTACCACCACCACTACCACAACACAACCATCACTACCACCACCCCATATCACAACACCACTACCATACCACCACATCGCCACCACTGTCACACCACACCACCACCACTACTACCACCACACCATATCACAACACCACTACTACCACCACACCATATCACACAACCACTACTACTACCACACTACCACCACACACCACCATCACATACACACACTACTACCACCACCACCATATCACACACACTACTACCACCACAACACATCACAACTACTACACACACCACACCACCACACATCACAACAACACACTACTACCACCACACCCATATCACAACACCACTACTACCACCACACCCATCACAACACCACTACTACCACCACCCAAATCACACACACCACTACCACCACCCATACACCATAACACACACACAACCACCACACACCACACCATATCACAACACAACCATCACTACCACACACCATATCAAAACACCACTACTACACCACCACCCACCACACCACACCACCACTACTACCACCACACACATATCACAACACAACCATCACTACCACCACACCATATCACAACACCCCACACCACTACTACCACCACACCATGTCACAACACAACACCACTACTACCACCACACATATCACAATCACACCACTACTACCACCACCAACATCACACACACAACCAAACCACCACCACCACCACACACACAACACCACCACTACCACCACACACATCACAACAACACCACACTACCACCACCCAAACAACACACCACTACTACCACCACACCACATCACAACACGACCACTACCACACCACACCATATCACAACACAACCACAACACTACCACCACACCATATCACAACACAACCATCACTACCACCACCCCAAATCACAACACCACTACTACCACCACACACACCATATCACAACACAACCATCACTACCACCACACCACCATCACAACACCACCACTACTACCACACACACCACATCACACAACACACTATTACCACCACACCATATCACAACACAACCACTACTACCACCACACCATATCACACACACCACTACTACCACCACACCATATCACAACACCACTATTACCACCACACCATATCACAACACACCACTACTACCACCACACCATATCACAACACATCCTACTACCACCACACCATATCACAACACCACTACTACCACCACACCATATCACAACACCACTACTACCACCACACCATATCACAACACAACCATCACTACCACCACCCACACCACACCACAACACCACCACCACTACCACCGACCACCACCACACCACATCACAACACCACTACCACACCACATCACACCATCATACCACACATCATCACACACCACCACCACCACCATCACCACACCATATCACAACACCACCACCACAATCACCACACCATATCACAACAACACACCATCATACCATATCACAACACCACACCACACATCACAACACCACCACCACTACCACCAACACACCACATCACAACACCACTACCACACCACACACCATCATACCATATCACAACACCACCACCACAATCACCACACCATATCACAACACCACCACCACAATCACCACACCATATCACACAACACCACACCACAATCACCACACCATATCACACCACCACCACCACACCATCACCACACCACACACACAACACCATTACCACACCATACAACATCATACCATATCACAACACCACCACCACAATCACCACACCATATCACACACACCACCACCACAATCACCACACCATATCACAACACCACCACCACAATCACACACACCACCACACCATATCACAACACCACCACACAAACCACCACACCACACCACCACACCACCATCACAACACAACCACCATTACCACACATCCCACACCACAACAACACAAACCATTACTACCACCACACCATATTACAACACAACAACCACTACCATCACACCATATCACAACACTACCACCACACCATACCACAACACCGCCACATTATATCACAACACCACTACTACAACGACACCAAATCACACCACCACCGCCACTACCACCACACCATATCACAACACCAAAACCCCACTACACCACACCATATCACAACACCAAAACCCCACTACCACCACACCATATCACAACACCACCACATTACCATCACACCATATCACAACACCACCACCCAACTACCATCACACCATATCACAACACCACAACCCCACTACCACCACACCATATCACAATACCACCACCACACCACTAACACACACCATATTACACCACCACCACCACAACAACATACCACACCATACCACACTACCATTACACCACACCACACTACCACCACACCACACCACTGCTCTACACCAAACCACACCACCATTACACGACACCACCACACGACACTACCGTCACACCGTCACACAACCTACTTCCACACTACCGCATCCCACCATCTTCACACCACACCACCACAACAGCACACAACCACCACACCACCTCACAATACCACCACACTACACCACACCGCCACCACACCACATCACAATACCACCACACCACACCGTCACCACACACCTCACAATACCACCACACCCACACCACACCACACCACACCACCATACCACACACCACACCAATACCACACATATACCACACCACCACCACCACATCACCACCACATTACCACACCACACCGCCACCACACCACATCCACAATACCACCACACCACATCACAATACCACCACACCACATCACAATACCACCACACCACATCACAATACCACCTCACCACATCACAATACCACCACCACACACATCACACCACCACCACACCACATCACTATACCACCACACCACATCACTATACCACCACACCACATCACTATACCACCACCACACCACATACCACCACACCACATCACCACCACCCACATACACCACAACACATCACAATACCACCACACCACGTCACAATACCACCACACCACACACCACATCACAATACCACCACACCACGTCACTATACCACCAATCACCACACCACATCATCACAATACCACCACACCACATCACACATACACCACCACACCACACACACATCACAATACCCACCACACCACATCACAATACCACCACACCACGTCACTATACCACCACACCACACCACACACAATACCACCACACCACATCACATCACAACCACCACACCACACACCACACACCATCACATCACAATACCACCACACACGTCACTATACCACCACAACCACACACCACATACACAATACCACCACACCACGTCACTATACCACCACACCACAACACATCACACCACCACCACACGACACGTCACTAATACCACCACACCACGTCACTATACCACCACACCACATCACAATACCACCACACCACATCACAATACCACAATACCACATCACACACACCACCACACCACATCACATCACATAGCACCACACCACATCACAATACCACCACACCACGTCACTATACCACCACACCACGTCACTATACCACCACACCACACCACATCACAATACCACCACACCACATCACAATACCACCACACCACATCACAGCATTACGAGCACACAA
>JADBJO010001047.1:235000-240000 GCA_016801955.1 Conus betulinus | reverse complement strand
GTTGAGTGTGAAATTGATGAAATGACGTTTTTATTGCAAAGGATTCAATGAATCTATCCACGGAGACTCTTGGACGGTACTTCATGCTTGGCCGAACACGTTTCTTGAAGACGGAGACGGAAGGGGGTAGAGGAGGGGGGGGGGGGGGGGGGGAAGGAGGATGTAAGGGAGGAAGGAGGAGCTGGGGAGGGGGGGGTGGCGGCGGGTGGTGATGGTGCAAAAATGAAAAAAAAAGGTCCCGTGCACGCGGCGGGCATTTGTAAACAAGAGGGCGTCATTTGGAACTCTGTCTGGAACCCTGTCTGGCCTTGTTGCGGTCTGGAAGGAGGGCGCCTCTGCAAAGAGGCTGACTGATGGAGCCGCCGTCTGTTGTGGGAGGGGCAGGGAGGAGGTGGTCGTCATCACTCTGGCCTGGGTCGTGTCACCGTGGGTCGTTGGGCTCGTGCTATACCAACAAACAGCTTGACTCTGAGGGTGGACCCTGAAAAAAGGCTGTGTCCCTTAAACATGTGCAGTTACGAAGACTAAAAATAAAAAAAAAAAAAAAAAAAAAAAAAAAGATGCAAGCATTTAAACGTACTCCCCAGTTTATCTTGAAAATAAATGTGACGTCTTTTCTAAACTGACGCAGTTTTATAGTGTACGTCAATTGCATTAACGTTATTACTTACTGAGATATCCCATAAAAGAAGAAAAACCGTTTTGGGCTGTTATAGCCATTAGTAACGGCTATAACGGTAGAATGAAACATCGGGCATCATCCGTGACCCATAATGAACATACCTACACATTTTCAGAAAGATCGACCCGGAAGTTTTGTCTGGAGCGAGTGGAACACACATTTTGACCACGGACAGACAGACACAGAGACAGCATTTTCTTCGTTCCCATTGTAAAGTACCCCCTGTTCTATAAGACCTGGGAGTACAAACAGTGTAAGTCAATGGATATAGCCCTCAGAGAGAAAAAAGAAACACCCGAAGATGCTGGGAAGACCCAGAGAAGCACTGTCTCCACCTGCCTTTAGGGTGTTTCTTTTTCTTCTAAGCTTTATTAAGTCAAACCAATCCTGGATTTACCCTGTGTGTTGATTCATAAGTGAAAAACAAAATAGGTGTAAGGCAGGGGAAATGACTGTTGCTGGAGTTATTTCCAGTGTAAGCTATTTGTGTGTGTGTGTGTGTGTGTGTGTGTGTGTGTGTGTGTGTGTGTGTGTGTGTGTGTGTGTGTGTGATGTGACAGCATGCAATTCCGCAACATATCAACATTTATATGAATAGAAAGTTCAGCATTCCGTAAAAAATTAAAAAATGTAAAATCACAAAATATCAAAATTCAGAATTTAGAAACTTTAGTAGTCCTTGCAAAATTGTTTTACAGCTAGCGATCAAGTCAAAACAGTAACTTAAACAATTACATGCTCAGTGGAAAGTGTGTACTGATATTGAATGTCAGTGATGTGACTACATCCTGCAAGCATTATTCCCTGCAAGGTGAATTAGTAGGTACAGACTGCGAGCAGCAGAAACTCCCTAGTGTACACAGTCATCTTGCAGAACAGATCCTGGATTCGCCATGTAATCCGGATCTGCACAACGGATCTCCTGTGCAGGCATTGGGTTCGTCACTGAACCACGTATTCTGTTTCTGTCAGTCAGAGAGTTTCATTCAAATCAGTTATGCAGTTCTTGCTTAGAAGCAAACCAAGAAAACCCATGCTGGCGACAACATGAACTTCAAGCAGAGACAGTGATGTCGACTTGAGAGAGGTTGGCATCTCCGCCGGGCCGTTTCGGTACGTTTCGGTACCGGGGGGGGGGGGGGGGGTTCCCTCGGAGTTAACATGGTTCTGACTTCATTTCCCATACATACTATAAACCGAGATACCGTGTGTGAACGCATGCACATCTTGCACACACGTAAAACCCCATCACCAACTTCTCGGAAGAGAAGGCCAGTTTGGCCGTTGGTATGGATGACACGTTACACACAGCATGCACCTTCCCCGAAGACGGGGTATGGCTGCCTTAATGGTGGGATAAAAACGATCATACACACAAAACTCCATTGCCTGTCTATACAGGGAGGGTCCGCAGGAGTATCAGCCTGCGTACGCAGAAAGAAAGAAAGAAAGACTGACTGAGATGGATGCATGTCGCATGAAGCAGCTGGGAGAAAACTCGGTTGTTTTAGGGTTCGGCACAGATGTACAAGGCCGAGAACTGGTATCTCGCCTCCATTTTCTTCATTACTCGCCTTTCTTTGGAGTTCTGCTCGCCCGTGCGCAGGTAGCCAACCGCTCCAGGCGAGAGACTTGTTCAGTTTGCCTGGCCGCCTTCTCAGGCAATCCACGTATGCCAGCATCTGCTTGTCTGTCATTCAGCGCGAGGTCGGCGTACGGCTCGGACGTAGTCTTTGCCTGGGCATGAACTACAGTGTGTGTGTGTGTGTGTGTGCACGCGCGCGCGCGCGCGCGTGTGAGTGCGTGTGTGTGCGTGCGTGCGTGCGTGCGTGCGTGTGTGTGTGTGTGTGTGTGTGTGTGTGTGTGTGTGTGTGTGTGTGATGTGTGTGTGTGTGCGTGTGTGTGTGTGTGTGCGGTGTGAGACAGAGAGAGAGAGAGAGAGAGAGAGAGAGAGAGAGAGAGAGTGTGTGTGTGTGTGTGTGTGAGTGTGTATGTGAGTGTGTGTGTGTGTGTGTGTGTGTGTGTGTGTGTGTGTGTGTGTGTGTGTGTGTGAGAGAGAGTGTGTGTGTGTGTGTGTGTGGGGGGGGGGGGGGGGGGGGGTGTGCTTCAAAGTTGACAGCAGGACCTATCAGCTGTGCAGTGTAGTCCACGGACAGCCAACCCCCTGTAATCAGGAGGCAGATGCAGAGAGCCAGTCAGGTCCACAGGAAGTGGTGAACGCCTTCAGTCTTCGCAGTGGGACTCCACCTTGCAAAGAGAAGATACTTATCCTGTCAGCTCATCATCTTTGGGTTCAAGAAGGAACAGTTCTTGTTCACCACGGCTGGCCATCTCACCCCCCACTCCCCACCCTCCGACACCCTCTTTCCCTGTCTCTGTCTGTCTGTGTCTCTCTGTCTGTGTCTCTATGTCTGTGTCTCTCTGTCTCTTTCTATCTCTATCTCTGTGTCTGTCTCTCTGTCACTCTGTCTCTATCCGTCTCTGTCTCTGTCTCTTTTGTCTCTGTCTCTGTCTCTCTCTCTCTCTCTCTCTCTCTCTCTCTCTCTCTCTCTCTCTCTCTCTCTCTCTCCCTCTGTGACGTCTACATCTTTTGATTGATTTTTGGTTTTTTGTACCTTTTTTTTCTCAGCTGGGTGCCAAATCAAGCGGAATGGGCTGACACTCAACACGTCCCAGTTTATGAACCTTCCGAACGACAGTTGTTCAGCCACTGTATTAGGAATGGATGTAGAGTTTGTAAGTAGACGGAAGCGCGCGCGCGCGCGCGTGTATGTGTGTGTGTGTGTGTTGTGTGTGTGTGTGTGTGTGTGCGTGCGTGCGTGCGTGCATGCGTGCGTGCGTGCGTGCGTGTGTGTGTGTGTGTGTGTGTGTGTGTGTGTGTGTGTGTGTCCGGAGTATCTCTCTCTCTGTCCGTCCGTCCGTCCGTCCGTCTCTCCGTCTCTCTCTCTCTCTCTCTCTCTCTCTCTCTCTCTCTCTCTCTGTCGCGTGTTCGTGTGTGCCTTGTGTCATTGTGCCTTTTTCATTCATTCATCAACGTTGTTTATGGTCCAGCCAACCGCATAAGGTCACATCGTGGATGTCCCACCTTTCAGACGGGGGTTCCGTGCGTATTTGCTACAAAAAAACAAAATCCAAACCCATTCAGAACACTCTAAACTGGATGTATTTTGCCCCACATTTTTAGATCATATCAAAAATGTTCATCCTGTTTAAAAACTCAAAACTCATATCCGGAGGCAATCTCCGAACGATGTCTTCATGGAATGTGCTGTAAAGTGTTTGTGTGGAATGTCCTGCAAGTCGCAACACTGTGAGGACATGTTTCGTGCTGAGAGGCTCATCACGTGGCAGGCACCATGGAGCCTACTCATCTTTTTAAAGACACGAGAGTGTGTGAAAAGAAAAAAATTAAAGGAAAAGAAAGAAAAAACAAGATGCAAAGCATGTAAACGTACTCCCAGTTTATCTTGAATACGCGTGAGATATTCCATAAAGAGGAAAAAAACCGTTTTGGCCGTTATAGCCGTTAGTAACGTCTATTCTGGTACACATCGGCCATCATCTATGACCCATAACGAATATACCTACAATTTTTCAGAAAGATCGGCCATGTACTGTCTGAGAATTTCCATGAATAAGAAAATTGTTATGAGCCGTTATAGCCGTACGTAACAGCTATAACGGTGAAATAACACATCGGGCATCATCCTTGACCCATAAATACACATACCTACAAATTTTTAGAAAGATCGGCCCAGTAGTTTTGTCTGGAGCGAGTGGAACACATTTTGACCACGGACGGACACACACACACACACACACACACACACACACACACACACACACACACACACACACACAAACACACAGCAGAGAGAGGAGAGAGAGAGAGAGAGAGAGAGAGAGAGAGAGAGAGAGAGCTTCTTCGTTTCCATTCTAAAGTACTCCCTGTTCTATAGGAACTGGGAGTACAAAAGATGGTCTTTGACTCATAGCTGCTAACTCTTCCGAACTTTCCCGGAATTTTCCTAGTTTAGAACATATATCCTGAAATTCCAAATTAAGTGGGGGAAACTCCAAAATTTCAAAAGTTTGTTTGAAATATGGAGTCTTGGGGGGGGGGGGGGGGGGGGCATTGTTTTAAGGGCATTGACAAAGCATTAGCAGAACAAAGCCTAAATGATGTTATGTGAAATGATGTTATGTGAATTCCATTTGCCTTGTAAACCCCACATTAGTCAACTGAAACGGAAGGGGGTTTAGAAATGCTTTCCGGTTGGAAGAAACTCTAGGGAGAGCTTGACAGCAGAAGGTCTGC
>JADBJO010001047.1:220000-227500 GCA_016801955.1 Conus betulinus | reverse complement strand
CCTGTCATATAGAACTAGTTTCCTTGTGCTGTCTGCCATGCACTGCATGCTCTGTCATAATTCAAGGCTACGCTTACATCGTAACTTTTTCCGTTGCTGTGGTGTAACGTATATGGACTAGTAGTCCCCACGCAGTGACACCTCCTTAATGAAACTCAAACTCTGTGTGTGTGTGTGTGTGTGTGTGTGTGTGTGTGTGTGTGTGTGTGTGTGTGTGTGTGTGTGTGTGTGTGTGTTTATGTGCGTGTGTGCGTGCGTGTGTGTGTGTGTGTGTGTGTGTGTGTGTGTGTGTGCGTGCGTGTGTGTGTGTGTGTGTGTGTGTGTGCGTGTGTTGTATTTCTTCCAACTCTTATTAATGGAAAGCTTGACTGACAAACTGTTAGTGTACACATCACCAGAGAAGGCGACCATTTTAACGATGCTAAGTGTTCATATTGTTTTGCTCTTGTTATATTTGTTGTCGTTTAACGTCACATTCGTGAAATGATTTGGCGCGCTCTGATGGCAAAACAATGCACATAGTTGCACGCGCGTGTACACACACACACAAAAAAAAGGGAGGGGGGGGGAGGCAGTAGGGGGGGTGAGATGGGGGGGAACGCGAGATGGAAAGGGGGAGGGGGGTAAGAGAGATCTAACAAAGCAGATAGGAGGGCAGGGGGGGGGGGGTGTTGGGTGGGCGGAAGGAGAGGAAGAGGGACGTGGGGGTGGGGGTGGCAGGGGGGGGGGAGGATGGGGATGGTGGGGGGGGGGGGGGGGGGGAGGGGGATCGACGGTGGCGCTAGAAAAAACAATTCCCGAAGCGGCGATTACTCGGTACAGTGAGCGGGTTGTGTTTTGCCGACCCCTACCCCCACCCCCACCCCCACCCCTTTCCCCCCCCCCCCTCCCCTTCCTCCCACCACGCGCTCAGGGACTAGCTGACCCCCCCTCTCCTCTCCCCACCCCCCACCCCCACTTTTTTTTTCCTCATTCCATACCATCACCCATCCCCTTTGCGGGTCGACGTGGCGTGGTAATGTGAAGCGACGGGCAAATGGGTCGTCACTCGCAGAGCCCCCCCCCCCCCCCCCCCCCCCACACACACACACTTTTTTTGGCCTACCCGACCACCATCCATCCACCCGCCAGCCCTGGGGTGGACGGGTGGCCCACCCAGACCCCTTGTGGAGGGCCACGTTTCTCTCAGCGCTCGCTGCTGCAGACACGAAAAGCTTCAAAGGAGAGAGAGAGAGAGAGAGAGAGAGAGGAGAGAGTGAGTGTGTGTGTGTGTGTGGTGTGTGTGTGTGTGTGCGTGTGTGTGTGTGTGTGTGTGTGTGAGAGTGTGATGGCGTGTGTATTGTACTGTTGTTGTTTTTTTCTTTTCGGGTTCCTATTCCTCTGTGCCAGCGCTGATTACATTATGGCAGGAACGATCGTGGGTATCCATCATGATCTCATGTTACCATATAAATGGAGAGAGAGAGAGAGAGAGAGAGAGAGAGAGAGAGAGAGAGAGAGAGAGAATGTTTGAGGTTTGATTGGGGGGGAGGGGGGGGCACTCCGTTCAGGGTAAGTCGAAGCGTGGCTCTGTTCTAATTATGTAGTTAGTCAGTTATTTGTATCTTTTATGTGACATAGTTTTCATGTACTATAATTATTTTCACACTCTTTCTCTCCTATGAGCATGTATGAGGTGTGACAAAATCAGGGTTCAAAACAATTTCTCTCTCTCTCTCTCTTTCTCTCTCTCTCTCTCTCTCTCTCTCTCTCTCTCTCTCATCTGTCTCTGTTTCTCTCTCTCTGTCTCTCTCTTCTCTCTCTCTCTCTCTCTCTCTCTCTCTCTCTCTCTCTCTCTCTCTCTCTTTCTCCCCACCCCCTCTCTTTGTCGCTGTCTGTCTGTCTGTGTGCCTGTATGTTTCTCTTCTGTCTGTTTCTCTCTCTCTCTTCCTCTCTCTCTCTCTCTCTCTCTCTCTCTCTCTCTCTCTCTCTCTCTCCTCTCTCTCCTCTCTCTTTGTCTCTGTCTGCCTGTCTCTGTGTGTGTGTCTGTCTGTCTGTTTCTCTCTCTTTCCCTCCTTATCTCTCCCTCCCTCCTCCTCTCTCTCTCTCTCTCTCTCTCTCTCTCTCTCTCTCTCTCTCTCTCTCTCTCTCTCACACACACACACACACACACACACAGAGCTCTGAATACACCCAACGGGATGGCTTGGCTATGATCATCAGCACTATTAAAACTACATACATGTGCACAAATTCTGGACTGATTTCAGTTTTAAAACAAGAAGTCTTCATTACACTGTTGGTGTGTTACAGCCCTGTGGCTGTATGTGCGGGGAACGGGAGAGGTGGGGGTAGGGATAGGGTGGAGGTGGGGGGGGGAGAGGGGAGTAGAAGTTGTGGTGGTATACCTGTTTGTTCATTGTTTGTCTTGATAATACTGTGTCATATGCTTTCAATTTTTCCTTCCGTCCTTTCTCTGTCTGTTGCTTTCTTCTCTTCTACTCCTCCTCCTTTCTTCGCATTAGCATTTTCATCCCAGTAAGTATGGTATTCATAGCAATTATTTGATTTTCTCCAAAAAAATTATCGTCGTCATCATCATCATAACATCATCATTGTCGTCGTCGTCGTCGTCTTCGTCGTCGTTGACGACGTCATCATCATCATCAGCAGCAGCAGCACCACCACCACCACCACCTGCAGCAGCGGGCAGCAGCAGCATCGTTGTCATTGTTGTTCTCGATGTTGTCATTGTTACTGATCAGTAATGACTATGTAATCTAAACATTCATTCTCCGCAAAATAATCTCTCTCTCTCTCTCTCTCTCTCTCTCTCTCTCTCTCTCTCTCTCTCTCTCTCTCTCTCTCTCTCACACACACACACACACACACACACACACACACTTATATATGTATGTATGTGTGTACATATATATATATATATATATATATAATGCTGAACAATTAAGTAGTGGGGGAAAACAACAAGTGCAGGTTAACAATTCTTCCATCATCATAGCATTACAGTAATGAGTTGGCAAAGATTTGAAATGGAGAAAAAAAAAAAAATTGAAGATGAAGGAAATGGGAAAAATGTATATCATAACTATGAAAAACCTTTCACTAGCTGCATGAGGAAACTATCGCAATCCCTCTCGAAAGCAGATCTATATGTATCGCCCGCTCCGAGGCCTTTCGTCCGCTGGATCGGACTCTTCAGGGAGACACGGCTGATTGTGTCTGTGCTCTTGGCGTCAAATGAAAATCATATATATATATATATATATAAATATATCATAAAAATCATTATCATATATCATATATATATATATATATATATATATATGATTTTTACGAATAAAGAAGACAAGAGTTCCAAGAAGTTTAAGCAATCTAGTGTGTAATGCACATCCTTTCCTTTAAAAGCGTACTTAAAGCTTCAGTAAAAACAAGATTTATGTTGTTTTAAAGAGCGAAGGGGCGAAAAGGAAAATCTGTCGCGGGTGACGTTCAGCCGTGATTCTTGTTCCCTTGCGACGAAGATAGTAACGTCATTTGATTGGTCAACAGAACCGCGGGCATTCTCGAAGCCACCTCATGATCGCTCACAGGGCAGGGCAGTGCAATGTTAAAGTGTCAAAGTCTGCGTGTTTCACGTGCTTTCCGTGTGGTCAGGGAGTCCGAGTCTCCCACCCTCGCGTGGAGAATCAGACTTTGGTGAGCAGTGTTCTCAAGTTGTCGCAGCAGAGTGTGGGTGTGTGTAATTGTCTCAACGCGACTGCTGGGCAGTTACCCTTCTTTTTGCTCAGCTGTCTTATCGTGTACAGTGTGTAGTGGACGATATTTGGGAATCGCAGTGCACTCTGGTATCCTGTACGTTGTATTGAGAAAAAAAAAAAAAAAAAGAGGCGTCGTGGTCACTCCTGCTACTGTCAGGAATACGTGACTGGATTCGCAGTAAACATGGGACGTGAGTGTAGACAAAGTTTGGAGTGTGACAGGTCTTCGCTCAGTTTTCAACATTCACCTTCAAATGTCTCTTCGCACGCGTTTACTCTCCGTCAATCTGATGTAAGCATCTTTTTTTTTTTTATGCGTTTTGCAGATGGTGAATGAACCACACGTTTTCATAGCTCTGCCATTTTAGTCATTAAATTTGATAGAAAGCACCCTTGCAAAGAGTGACTCGTAAGTGAAATTTGAAACAGGGGAAAAAGGGGGGAGGGAGGGGGCGGGGGGGGGGGGGGGGGGGGGGGGCAGAATTTCCTATCGTTTCCCATGCAGTTGCGTTTCATCCCTAACACATGTTGAAGCTGATTTCTTAGAATTGAATGGCATGGCATGTTCCCGTGCCCCGTTGGAGCATTCTAGAGCATTTTCTGCAGCCAAACCGCCTCAAAATAGTAACGGAAAGAAGGGTTTGCATTGGATGGGGGGTCACGAAAGGAAATCTTCCCCAGGCAGCAGCTGGGGGAAGAGAGGTGCGGTGGAGGAGAGCAGCGACGGGTAGGAAAGGAGAGCTCTTGGATAGAAGTTGACCAAGTCTCTCACTCATTCCTGTGTGCGTGCACGATTGCGATCTGTCGCACTAGTTTATGCTTACGCGCACACGCGTACACACACACACACACACACACACACACACACACACACACACACACACACACACACACACACGAACACACACACACACACAACACACACACACACACACACACACACACACACACACACACACACACGAACGAACACACACACACACACACACACACACACACACACACACACACACACACAACGAGCACACACACACACACACACACACACACACACACACACACACATACACACACGAACGCAACAAACACACACACACACACACACACACACACACACACACACACACACACACACCACAGGTGCGGAGGAGTTGACAGTCGTTCATTATGTGTTTGCAAGTAATGGCAAGGCTTCATCCCCACTCTCCCCGATGGCGCAACAAATGTTACAACAGCAGCAACGACAAAAAGCAGATTGCTCCAGATTTTCTTTGAATTATTTGAATTGGCAATTGGACCACCGTATGCCAGTGTGTGGAGGAGAGAGAAAGGAGTGTGTGTGTGTGTCTGTGTGTGTGTGTGTGTGTGTGTGTGTGAGTGTGTCGGGGAGAGAGACAGAAAGAGAGAGAGAGAGAGACAGACAGACAGACAGACAGACAGACAGAGAGAGAGAGAGAGAGAGAGTGTGTGTGTGTGTGTGTGTGTGTGTGTGTGTGTGTGTGCGTGCGTGCGTGCGTGCGTGCACGCGCACTCGGGTTTAGTCTTTAAGTGGAGACAGTTACCACTATACATTCTGAAACCCCTCCGCTTCCTCTCCTCCTTAGAAATGGGAAGCTGTCCTTTCCTACTTCACTCAGTACAACGTCTCCTGCCGTCTAGGATCACTTTACCTCCAGAAATTCTGGACAATCCTCTAAAAAGCGAAGGGTTTACGTAGGTTTCAATAAAACAACTTTGAAATTTGACTGGGAGGAAAAAACCCTCTCCTACTGGGGGACGGGTGTACCAAAGAAAATCTTGGGGAAAAAAATTGAGACAAAAACAGCAGCCAGACATGCACGCGCGCGCGTGCGCGCGCACACACACACTCACACTCACACACACACACACACACACACACACACACACACACACACACAACACACACACACACACACACACACACACACACACACACACCGAGGAAAGAATTGTTTTCCTCCGCACAAGTCATGTTACCACTAGATGTGTTGTTTGGTTGTCACCTTATCTGCACAGACGAGGCGAATGGTTGTCGTCGTCCGGGGAGTGCAGACTGCAGTGAGAACACTGAGAGGGTGACACCGCCATGCGCGCGCCAGACACTCAGCAAGGTAGGGTTAAACAATAATAAGTTGTAACCTCTATAGTGCTTGTTGGAACGCTATGAGGCTTTTAAAGACTTGTTTTCATGCCCCTTGAGGTCATTTACCTGACTACACCCTTCATGTGATTTGGGATTTTTGCGAGCCAGCGAGAGTATATCCCCCCCCCCCCCCCCCCCCTTCCTTTTTTTTCCTGTTCGGACCCCTTTGCATAAGTGACAGAATAATCATCAAATTGATAGTGGTCGCTGTGAAGGAAGAAGAGGAAGAAGAAGAACCAAAACAAAAACAAAATGTAATGAACCATCTTTTGACAACTGACAGATCAAAGAATTGATGTCATAAATATGTTGCATAATTGATTCTCAATTCTCAAACATGGACATAGTTGTATTTTTTCCCCTTCTCTTCTCTTGGAAAAGACCACGTGGCCGAAAATTTGACATATGAAGAGTGGAGTTGTGATTTTTGTGTACTGTTTTTCTTCCCTTGGAGGACTGTTGCTTTTGTTTCTATTTCATTCTGATCTCCCGTGGGTTTATTTGATGCTGTTCTGATCGGAACAGGAACCGAAAGTGGGAACTCGGTTTTAACTGTCGCTGTTCGTGCCTCATTCTATACCACTGAAATCGAAACGGACAGTTTTCACATCGCGTATACTGTTCTTATCGGAACAGAACAGGAAGTGTACTTACAAGTTTAAACTGTCGTTTTTCGTGCTTTAATCAAGACATTTTCATCGAAATAGCGATTGAAACATTACGTAAAATGTTCTTAGTGGAACAGAAGAGGAAGTAAAATTATAGTTTAAATTGTTTTCCGTGGGTTTTTTTTTTTTTTTTCTTGTTTTCATCAAAATGGGAAGGAAACAGAACTTTTTCTTTTTTTTTATTGTTCTTTCTAGAACAGATCAGTGAAAAAAAAAAAAACTTTTTCATCGCAAACACTGTTTTATTCTGCACGGGTCTTATCAGACCAAAAACAGGACAGGAAGCTGAACTCTTTTCAGACATTTGTCTTTAATTCTACGCTACTTTTCATCGAAACAGAACAAGCAACGAAACTGTTTTGTCATCTTTCCCGCTCTGTGTGTGTGTGTGTGTGTGTTCTCCCCGTTCTTATCTAACTTGGCAGGAAGCGGAAACAGTCCTTTCCGATTGTGCTGGGCGGGAAATGTAGCGAAAGGTGTCCTCCCCCCGCCCCCCCCCCCCCCCCCCCCCCCCCCCCCGTTTCTGATTGTGATGATTACTGACTACCCTGTGTACAGGTAACTTGACCAAAGAGCAGGGTATACGGTTTTGTGATCCTTTTTTTTTTCCTCCTCCCTCCCCCCCCCCCCCCCCCTCCCCCCCCCCCCCCCCCCCCCCCCCCCCATCCATCCAGCCTGTCTTTTATATTTCCTTCCGTCTTTCTGTTTCTCTGTGTTGTTCTGTTTGTCTGTCGTTCTTTTGCCTTGATCCTTTTTGTTTGTACTTATCTGTTTATATTTTTGTTTGTCTTTACGCGTCTCTCTCTCTCTCTCTCTCTCTCTCTCTCTCTCTCTCTCTCTCTCTCTGTGTGTGTGTGTGTGTGTGTGTGTGTGTGTGTGTGTGTGTGTGTTTCTCTTTTGTTTGTCTGCT
>JADBJO010001047.1:197500-215000 GCA_016801955.1 Conus betulinus | reverse complement strand
CGGTTTAGATCAGCGAAAAAGAAATTAAGACGTGAGATAACCACTCACAACTGAATGAAGTCCCGTAGGCTGTTACTTCAGTAGAGCCCCAAGTTGCAGGTGACTGGTTGCGGGATGTTGGAGTTTGAAAAATGGGGGGGGGGGGGGGGGCAGTTCGGTGCTAGCATCTCTGCTGAGACCTGGACGTGAGTGAGTGAGTGAGTGAGTTCTTTAATTTAGAGTGTTCACAACTTGGTGATATTAGACTAAACAAAACAAAACAAAAATGGGAGCAAGGGGGGGGGGGGGGGCGTTTATAAAAATCCGTTCATTTGATGCATGGAAAGCACTTTTGCTATCTGCACAATTTCTGGTTTGTGGGTTATTGTTTTGATAGAATCGTGTACAGTCACACCCACGTTCGATTCTTTATACAATGAAGTTAATATTGAACAATGAAAAAGAATATGGTCCACTGATAGAAGATTTGAACAATCACATGCTACATTTTGGGAAAACTTTGGTTTTCCACGAATTCAGTCGAAGCTTGTATATTAAAGATGACAAATGTCGTGGACATGATAAGATTTCATACTTCTGTGGAAGGTGTTCACTCACCTGGACGCCTTGACTTGGATGTTTTGCGTTCTGAAGTCATGTTGTCCACGCCAGAGGCCGACGCTTTGCCAGCGAAATGGTTCTGTGGGGAAAGTTGGTGGCAGGCGGCTGACCTTGTTCTCGTTTGGTGTTCGGTCGTTCAGCTTTGTATCCATCCAGGAGGCGAGTGGTCTCTCCTGTGTATAGGTCTCAGTCAATCTTTGCTCGTGACCTCGTAGACGACACCACATTAATGCCGCCGAGTCAGTCTTGGATCCCAGAAAATTTGATGGTGTCTGCAAAAATCAGTTTGTATTGTTGGTTAGAACACACTGGTGTCTTGCAAGACATCTTTAGCGAGGGGGGGGGGGGGGGGGGGGGATAGTTACGCACACACCTCTTCTTTGCAACTAGCATCTGACTGTTGTGGTGGAAATTGGGGAAAGTCGCACTTAATAATAATAAATGATGAATACTTATATAGCGCCTATTCTCGGCTAGAGACCAAGCTCTAAGCGCTTTACAAATCCACACTCGTTTACACAACGGGCTGCCTACCTGGGTAGTGCCGACTGAACAGCTGCCAGCTGGCGCTTCATTCAGTCGTTTCCCGTGTCATCCAGTCAGTATCGTTCAATATCGATCACTCATTTTCCTTACTTCCTTCATTCTTTCCATTTCTCACGCACGGTGCATACTATGTGTAACGTGTCATCCATATCAACGGCCAAACTGCCTTCTCTTCCGAAAGTTGCTGATGGGATATATAACGTGTGTGCAAGATGTTATGCGTGCATTCACACACGGAACCTCGGTTTATTGTCCCGTTCGAAGGACTGTATGGGAAATGTAATCAGAGCCAATGTTAACTCCGAAGGAAAAAATCCCCCTGTACCGAATCGGCCCGGCGGAAATTCGAACCCGCAAACCCCAGGATCACGAGTCCGGCGCTCTACTAACTGAGCTATTCCGGCTCCAGGAGGAGTATCCACTAACACTGAAGAGCGTGCTTTACGTGCTTCTTCTTTCTCCGTCCACCGGCCTGTTCCCTCCCTCACAAGCACTCCAGCACGGTGTAGTGTTAAGACTGAACAACCGATCTCTCGTATTGGGGTGGATCGTTGGAGTGGAAGTGGAGATACTGGTCAATGTGTTTAGATATCTGGTCTGAATGGTTTTTATGGAACCATCTACCTGTCGATGAAGAGGCGTGGTTTCAAAGACCGGAGTAAGTGTGTGTTGTTGGGCCAGTGTCGCGTGACAGTTTCCAGTTGAAACACCCCATTTCAAACAGCCGCACACGATTGAGGTCACTGTCGCACGTGAGTCTTGGAAACGGCATTTTGTGCACACACACACACACACACACACACACACACACACACACACACACACACACACACGCACGCACGCACGCACGCACGCACGCACGCGCACGCACGCACGTACGCATGCACGCACACATGCGCACGCACACACACACACACACACACACACACACACACACACACACACACACACCACACACACACACAGCATGCTGCACTTTGTATCAAAGTTCGAAGCTATTCTGCAGGTGAGTTCGTTTCCTGACGTGCCTTCGTCTGCCAAAACACAATTCTTGGGCGTCACGGCCCGGTAAACGACATGTGACGATGTGTTTGCTCGACATCCAAGCAGCAGCAGCAGATGAGAAAATTTGCTGGTCCGTTTTCTTTGTCTTTAACATGATGAAACATTTTCAGATCGATTCATTCCACTACGACGACTGAACTTCTGGAGGGCAATATTGAAGGTTTAGAGAAACAGACAAAAACAAAAGCAATCGGGCCGATTTCACTGATGATTGGTTTCGTGGAGAGATCCGAGCAGTCGGTCGGTTGAAGGGCAAGGACGCGAACGAGTAAAATGTTTGCCGGAGATGTTTCTACCGTACAACAGAGAGCTTCAAAGTACTTCTTCCTTGAGACTGTATGGGCCTCCTTGAAATCGCAGGGCGCGAAATACCCACCACCATAAGGAACAGGGTAAATAGTCTTGTGCCGTTGGCGTACAGGCTCTCCTTTACACCGATTCTCACCTTTTCAAGGTGACGAAGCTCCGTGGTGCCATGTACCACTCAGCAGTAAAACATTTCTTTTTTAGAGTGTTGGGACATAAGCCTTTTACAGCGGACTCCATTAAAACCTTGTTCACAGATGACCCACCTGATGTCATCTTCGAAATTCTGGAAAGAGATCAACATGTTTCATCAGATCTAAGATTTTGCAGGTGAAAGATTTATAACAAAATTTCCAGCGTGTTTTTAGAAGCGTGTATCTAAAGGGTTGTGTGAGTGAGTTTGGTCGTTTTTTTTTTTTCTCTTTTAATGACTTGTGAGTTGACTTCAACGCGGTGACATCCCTAAAAGAAAAAAGAATGACATGTTGTCATCCCCTCCCTCCTGCGAATTGGTTTCAGTTCGACCTTTATATTTCCATTTGGCGAGAATGAAAGAAGAAAAGTGGTACACAACTGGGGGAAAGATTTCCGTGTTGACCTATAGATCTGATAAAGAACACATCTTTTCACTGGATCATCAACGGAAAGAAAGCGGAATCCAGAGACCAGTTATTTACACTTTGTTTCTGTTTTTCTTTTTTTTTCTTTTTTTTTTTAAGCTATCGTGCATATGTATTTACACGTAGTCAGGTTATGCCTCCAAAAGCGAACCAAAAACCCCAGTCCGGGACTTTATCTGACCAGTGGGGATGCATAGTTCAGGGAAAAACAACACCAAGAACACTCATCATCATCATCATCATCATCATCATCGCCTATTACCCCTCCTGGGGTACAGGCCGCCAGGCATCTCTGTCCTGGACTCTTTTCTCCAGCTGGTTCCAAGTCATCCCCATGTTCCTGATGTCTGCTTCCAGGTCCTGCGCCAGGTGTTCTTTGGCCGACCTCTTTTTCGTTTTCTCATACATGGTCCTGACGTTCCATGTTCCGATGTTGGCTGCCCTGGTTGAAAGAAAGGTGGTCGGCCTTGTGGCTTCCTGAGATTTCAGGCTTTCACCACATGGCGTCATACATCTTCTTGTCAAAGACCCATCCCCTCCCAGGCTGAGATGTCGATTTGATCTTTGGTTGGGTTTTTTTTTTTTTTAGCTGTGGTTTGTTTTACGGGGTAGAGGGTAGAGTAGCTGGCCCACACGCCCAACCCTCCTCTTTTATCCGGACTTGGGACCGGCATGATTTCCATGAAAGGTCTCCTGGCGGAGTTACCCACAACACTGACCGGGTGAGATAACACCATGGCGAAATTAGGAAGGAGGCTGTGGGAATCGGGGGTGTCCACGACACGAAGCTTCCACCCCACCGATTCTTCTTTGGGGACATGAGGTGCTTTGTATTATACACAGGGATATTTTGTTTCTTTGTTACTACAGCATCAGGAAGTTCCAAACGATATTGACGCTTTTAGCATCGATGTGCATATAGCTATAGATTACATGGACGTGCAGTCTGTGGACGTAAAGTAGGTTTTAAGCCACACTGACACTTGATGTGCACGTAGTGTCGAAGTAAGTGGATGCTTATGGTTTTTCTTCGTGTGCGTAAAGCAGTTCTGTATCTGAAGCTGTTATTCTTTTGTCTGCAGATAGCTTGAAATTGCAGTCCTTTCGGTTAATAATTTGTAAGACATGTAGTCTATACTGACACTTTAAACCGATCTAGTTGAAAAGTCAGACAGCAGGCGGAAATCTGAACAAATCTTAATAAATGTTAGCGAACCGCCAAGAGAAACGTGGACAAACGAGTCTCAAGACAAAACACGACGTGTTTCGACCTCTCAGGTTTTCTCCAGGCAAGACACAAACAAATAGCACAGTGAAAATGAACGAGTTTGCTACGTAGCTTTGACCTCTTCAGCGCAAAGTAGGCGTTGAATGAAATCGAGGCTGTTAGAAGGAAGATAATGTGTGTCTGCCTATAGAAGACTTAAGAGGTCGAAACGCGTCGTGTTTTGTCTTGTGATTCGTTTGTCCACGTTTCTCTTGGCAGTGCAAACATTTATTTAAGATTACTTTAAACCGAACTTAGTCCAAGCCGTCGCCGCACATTCCGTGCACACATCAGCCACCTGCGTATCCACAAATCATCTTATCCCCTTAAACCACAAGATGACTGAAGCGGTCCTTGTCTACTGGACGGACAAAGACACAGTGAATGTATAATGTTTCCAAAATAGTTCGAACTTAACAGTGTAACCCCTTCAGTCTGTATCTTTGTATGCATCGAGTAGTTTAAACTCCTGCCGACGGCTGTTTGGGGAGCATTGTTTTCTGCTGCGCAAGGTCACAGGTCGGTTACATCCGGGTTGGGTGGAACGTCCGCGCAAGGCAAATCGCCATTTGGTTACATAAGGTCGACTGTCGTCCACCTACAACAGGAAAGTGATACGGCAAAGGGGAGTAATCATCCGTCGGGATTATACAGAGGAGGAAGTGGAAGAGGGGGGAGATTGGGTTGAGAAGGGGGGGGGGGTGTCCAACATTACGTCATTCAGTAAGATTTTATTTTCTGACATATGCTGTTCAAAAACAACGCATGGTTTTTGTTTACTTCGAAGATTAAAGCGATTATGAACGGACAGTATCTGGGGCAAAAATTTTTGTTTTTTCAAAGTCAGTTTTCAAATCTCGTTAACATTTCTCGTCATTCAATAAAATTTCTAATCGTTGCTTCATATTTCCCCAAGCCGTCCGACTTAACCAGCCGTGATCTTTTCAGCAATTCTAACGATTCTCCCTAACTGTGCGCCGGTGCACCAGCCTGGGTCAGTCGACTGTGCATGCCACTGTGTGGTAGGTAGTCAAGTGCGGAGTTTTCCCCGCACACACTGGCGAGGTCCTGGGTCCGTGAAAACCTTCCATCCAGTGTGCCCAGTGTCGGCAGGAAGTAGCCGTCAGCCGCAAGGAGAGAGGTCAGGGTAGGTGGGTGGGTTGTTTAAACTTGCACTATTAGTCTGCATCCATAAGTTGAGTTGTGGCCCTTGGTTTTGGAGACGCCGCATCATCATGACATGACGGTGAAGGGGTGGGTGGCCTGGCTGTTCGGTATCTGCTCCACAGCAGCTTGGACAGTACTGCTTGCGTGTGGGATGGTCGCTGGACGTTGTTTCTTTCTCCGGCAAAATACTAATCCGTAGCGGCCCGGTGTATTTGATAAAAAAAAAAAAAAAAAGCAAAATGACTTTGAGGATGCTCAGAAGGCTTTAAAATAGAAAAAAAAATCTACAACGTTTCGGTCATAGACCGTCTTAAGAACTTGTGACATAAAAAGGAAAACAAATAAATACGTATAGGCAATGACTTATGAACACATATACGCAAACGGATGATTACGTGTTGAAAAAAAAATCCAGAAGAAAGGTCACTGTTTGCTGGAAATTCCAGGTCTCGGAACCAACGGGCCTGTCTCTCCGCCTTCATCCATCCTAGGAGCGGTATTGGCACCGTTGTCAGGGAATGTCATGGAAGTCTGCGAGAGTTTCATCTCCATTGATCACATTGGTGGTGCGTTTAGGAGGTCCACGCGTTTCGAGCATGTCTTAACACCTGTGCAGAGCGCCTTGCTTTCTTTCTCACTGTTCAGCGCCTCGGTCTGCAACCACAGCTCCCGTGGGGTGTTCATGATTGGAGCCACAGGTGCACAGACGTTTGTGACATCATGAGCTGTAATGAGGTAGAGCTGTTTTTATTACGACGTTGTGCCGTACTGTGGAGAGAAAGAGTGAATGAACTTCGGCGTGAAATATTATTTTCGTTTATTCTCTTTGTATATCGGGGGCGGGGCATGGATAAACTGTTGGAAGTTATGAAGAGCCTGGTGGACACGGAATTGTCTCGATTCAGGGGGTCCTGCGTTCAGTTCCCACTTGAGGAGTCAGGTTGGTGCAGAGGTTCTCCAGTCAGTACAAGTCCGAATGAGACTTTAAGCCATGGTCCTAGGTGTGAATCAACGCATTTGAGAGAGAGAGAGAGAGACAGAGACAGAGAGAGAGAGAGAAAAGGCTCATAAGTGTTGTCTTGCATGAAAGGAGACCTAAGAGATCGAAACGCGTCGTGCTTTGTCTTGTGCTTCGTTGTTAACGTTTGTTTGTTTGTTTGTTGTTTTTTGGGGGGAGCTTTAGCAAATTTACTTTGATGTTCAGTGGTACCTGTTCAGATCCATCACATGTAGGATAGCCCACATTAGAAACTTCCCGCAGGGGACAGTACGTTTCATGTCGCGGAGCCAACGTGAGGTCTCTTTTTGGTTTGTTTCTGTATGTCTTTGTCGGTCTCTGTGCTCCCTCTCTCTCTCTCTCTCTCTCTCTCTCTCTCTCTCTCTCTCTCTCTCTCTCTCTCTCTCTCCTCTCTCTCTCCCTCCCCCTCATATCCTCTCTCTTCCCTCCCCTTTCTCCTACCCCCTCTCTCGCCCCCCCTCTCCCCCCTTTCCCCCTTCGTACATGTGCGCGCGCGGTTTATCATTATTACACACGCACACACACACACACACAAACTCACTCCTGTCTGTTACACACACTCGTCTGTCAGTCTTTCTCTTCCCGAACGTGCACACACACACACGCGCACGCGCGCATACAAACACATACGTGCACACTTGATGGGGGCAAGACAAACTGGGCGACAGAAAAATGAGAATTGACGTGTAGTCTGTTAAACTGCCCTGACTGACCTCAGAGGAAATGAAAAGAAAACCATACATCCGAGGGTCCCCGTCCTCGACTGCCAAACAAACCAGCTGGGAACAATCCTGCACCGCCCTTGGAAGCCTGCGCTGTGTTCACATAAGGTGTAGGCACGCACAAGGCATTCCATGAACACGTGAAGGGACATAATTGCTCCCTGGACAAACGTCATTCTGTAATGACCACCGGATGTGACACGACAAAACCTCCACGGGAGCGTTCCCATGGGTGGGGTACCAGTCCGTATTTCACCTCCAAAAAAGGCCACCTCCAAGCAACTGCCGTGTGCATCCCGTAGCGCCTCACTCGTTGCTTGTTCTGCTGACAGGCGACGGCAGTACAACTCCAGACACGGCCAAGCTTTCGCCATGAGATCTGACGTGTTCTCTGAAGAGAGTCCCAGGTCAGTCTTTGCCGCTGTCATCAGGACTTTCCCTGTGGTCAGTGAGTCTCTCTTCGCCGTCACCGGACCTTTCGCAAGAGTCGGCCAAAAGACAGACAAGTGTTATCAGCATCTCTGAGAGGTAGGCCTTCCGCAGAGAGACGACCAGCTTGGTGTCCATCGCTTGTTCTGGGAGCTCCAGACCGAGAACGACATGGAGATGTCGGAAGTCCAGTCTGCAAGACTTGTTTATTGTTGTTGCAGCAGAAAGTCTCGTTTATGTTGTGCGCTGCTGTGTTGTGGAGGTGGTGGTGCCCTCTCTCTCTCTCTCTCTCTCTCTCTCTGTCTCTATGTCTCTGTCTGTCTCTCTCTTTGTGTCTGTCTGTTGTCTCTCTTTGTGTGTGTGTGTGTGTGTCTCTCTCTCTCTCTCTCTCTCTCTCTCTCTCTCTCTCTCTCTCTCTCCCGCCTTTCTTTCGTTAATGAAGTCCCGAAGTCATTTTCACTTTTTTTTTTTTTTTTTTTTTTTTACGTTCACTATAATCATGGCAGTTGTCATTTCAAGTGGATGAACGCAATTTCATTTTATTCTCCCCATTTGAGGAGAAGAGGTCAAGTATGATGACTGTCATTTCAAGTGGATGAACGCAATTTCAGGGTTTTTGTTTGTTTGTTTGTTTTGTTTTTTTTCGTTTGAGGAGACACATTTAGTATGATGATTAATTTCTCCCCGTCCGTCTTCCCCCTCCCCCCACTGTTCCCTCCATCTCTCTGTTTCTGTTCACTGTCTAAATAAAAGAAAAAAAAAAGGCGCGTGCGCGCATGCATAGGGTGTATTGTGCATGCGGTGTGGGGGTGAGCAACTGGAACAGAGAGAGGCAGACAGAGAGAATTTTCTTTATAGATTTGCACATAATCTCTGACTTCCCAAAGTTACATGTAAGATGGGGAAAACGATGAAGATGCAGCGGCTGAAGACGGGAAGGGAAGGAGGGATCGAAGGGGGGAGGGGGGGGGGGGGACGGGACGAGGAAGTCGAAGAGAGTTGGGATTGGAGACCGGGATGGGGTTGGAGGGTGGATGGATGACGGTGGAGAGGGGGGAGGGGAGGGGAGGGGATGAAGCATGAAACTAATCCAAATTGTTACGAGCGGGCGCGTTGGCGCGGAAGCGAAAAGAGGGCGCAGACGCGGAGGGGTGGAAAGTAACGCGATAAGCAACGGAGCGACAGGAGTGGGTCTACTCTGAATAATGAGGCCACAATTGATGCCCTCCGCTCGGTCGGCCTCGCGCCCGGGCCCGTGCGAGCCGAGCCCCCCCCCCCCCCCCCCCCCCCCCCCCCCCCCCCCCCTAAATTGATAGCGTCTGCTCTGATCTCATCATACTGGTCATTTTCTGGTCTGCTTCCTCGCCTCCGCCCCGGCGAAAATAAGCAAGAAGTATCCGATTTGGCCCCCGCCAAATGATGGCGCTCGCGCGCTCGCAACGAAGCCCATCCCCACCCCCACCCCAGGCGCGCGCATGCGCGTGCGCGTGCGCAGGACATACCTTTCCAACCTACCACCACCCCCCGTCTGTCTTTTTCTCCACCCCTCCCCCCTCTCCCACCCCCCTTCTCGAAAAACTTTGTTGGTCTGGGGACACAACCGCGACTGAGCCGGATTAGAGTCAGGCCATGTGTGAACAATACCGTATTGGGATCGGACGATTGTCGGTCGTCGAAGTTGTGGGCGACTTGGCGGGGAAGAGACTAGCGTATGATGGAACTGACGTGTGGGGTTATATTAAAGCTCCCGTGCTTTTTTTTGTTTTTTTTTTTTTTTTTCTTGATACCTCATCCCCCACCCCCCCCTTCTTCCTTAGCCTGTGAACCAAATGCGACCAGACAGGTGCCTTGATAGCGGTTGCCGGTTTCTTTGCAGTAAGGTGTGATGTGTCTGTCGCAAAAGCCAGGTTGAGGTTACAGGCACAGCTACTGCTGCTGCTACTGCTGCTACTACTGCTGCTGCTCTTCTTTTTTTTTTTTTTTAAGCATCGTGGGATTGTGATGTATCTGAATAGAAGTGGGGGGGGGGGGTGGGGGTGTATGTTTTAGTGTGTGTGTGTGTGTGCGCGCGCGCGCGTGCGTGTGTGTGTGTGTGTGTGTGTTCAGTGTCTGTTTAGGTGTGTGTGTGTGTGTGTGTGTGTGTGTGTGTGTGGTGTGGTGTTGTGTTGTGTTTGATGTCTGTCTAGTTGTCTGTGTGCTGCTGGCGGTGATTTTCATCCTGTTTTATGCTGGGGGACACGTCCTCGTGAATGAACTTTGTGTTGAACATTTGACAACGAATTAATCACGGGGTTTTCATTCGCCTCAGGTGTCCCGCGTGCGTGCCTCATGTGTGTGTGTGTGTGTGTGTGTGTGTGTCTGTCTGTGTGTGTGTGAGTGAGTGAGTGAGAGAGGGAGAGGGAGATTTTTCCTTTTAACAGAAGGAATAATCCAAGTCTGTCTCAGCTCATGGGAAAAGGGTTTCGTAGCTCCCTCCATCCCTTCCCCCATCCACCCCTCTCTTCCACTACTCTGGCACAAGGTCTACCTGCCACCGCCCCCACAACTCGCCACCCTCTCCAAGATTTTATTTTTCTAAAAAAAAAACAGACTGGTTTGCAAGCAGTTTCACGCGTGCTGTCATTCCTCGATATGCTCAAGTTGGCAAAGTCACGTCTGCTGGATGTTACATCAGGAGCTGCCTGTACGGTAGACGTGTCTGTGTCGTGCTTCAAAAAACACCATGAGCTGTGGGGGCACAGTGTGTGGAACGAGAAGAGAAATGGGCAACCGGAAAACTGAACAGCTGGGTCTGATCATTTTGGGCATCAGCCGAGAGTTTGGCAATGCCATGCAGTTGGGGAGGAGGGAGGTGGGGGAGGGGGGGGGGGTCTGTGGCCATTTGCCATGGGCAATGTTTCATCGATTCTGCGAAACGGCCTATTTGGTATTTATTTATAAGAAGCTACGCAGCGATGTAAGAGTTCATGTAGAGCCAAGATTGAATGAAGTGTGAAATTTCAATTAAATAACATGGGAAATGTCAGTGAGTTTAAGGTTTTTGAAAAGAAAAGAAAAGAAAAATGGCAGCGGTAGTACTCTTGCGTTAAAGAAAATTGGGCGCATTTGAAGATGTCATGAAATTCGTCTTATGATTCATTCAATGAACATTTGGCGCAAATTCCTTCATTGTGTGGTATATTGGCTGGCTTTCCTGCTTATCGTAGGTATGTCGGAAACTAACATAAAAACAACAACAACAAACAATAGCAAAAGCGCTGATTTGTCTAGCAGTAAGTGTAGAACATTTTTTGGAGGAAAGGAAAATGTTCAGATGTAAACTCTTTCTAAGAATTTCTGATTGTGTGTTTTAATCCAGTGTCCAGTGGCTAGACCAAGAGTGGATAAGCAGCGAGAGTGCATTACCAGTTGTTGTTCCCCGTCGCGGGGATGAAGCTCTCCTCTCTTAATGCAAGAAGTTCAGCGGTTACGGTCCATATTCGACACAGTTAGTTCTTCAATTTAACGTCTTTTCATTGAAAGTGGTATTAGACGAAGTGGCATGGTAGAACTTATAAATCTGTGTGTGTGTGTGTGTGTGTGTGTGTGTGTGTGTGTGTGTGTGTGTGTGTGTGTGTGTGTGTGTTCGTGCGTGTGTGTGCGTGAATGTGTGTGTGCGCGCGTGTGTGTCCGTTGCGCGCGTGCGTGTGTGTTTATGCACACAAACATGTGTGGTGGGTAGATTTGTATGCATACGGCCTCTAAAATGCAAACTTTATATGGCGACAACAAGAAAAATGCAAAACTGGTCATGGTGGGGTGGGGGGGGGGGGGGGGGGGGGGGGGGGGGGGGGGGGGGGGGGGGGGGGAAAAAACTCATTTGGGGGGGGGGGGGGGGGGGGGGGGGAAGGATCATAAAACTTTGGCAAACAGAAGAAAAAAACTTGAACAAATTCTAACAAGTCGGAAATATTTTGAAAAATGCAGAGTGAACCTTTCCGTCGATGATCCGACACAGTCAGGTGAAGAGATGTTCAACTCTTGGAAGTCGGTACCTTCGCGGTCCACGCCAGCCGCAGTTCGTCAGAGGAGGCTTGCAACCAAGGACCCCTTTGTGAACGGATGCGTGTGAAACGCTTGCACACGCCCCTTCCATGCTTTGTAAAAAGATAGGCTCTCGTATGCAGGTGGGAAGTCAGAGATTATGTGCAACACACATACACACGCGCACACACGCAAGCGCGCGCGCACACATACATATCTTTGTAAACACGCGCGCGCGTGTGCACACACATACACGCGCGCGCGCGCGCGCGCTGCACACACACACACACACACACACACACACACACACACACACACACACACACACACACACAAACCTCTGGTTTTCATATGGCAATAAAATACGTTCTTGTTCACACACACACACACACACACACACACACACACACACACACACACACACACACTACATACACACACACAACACACACACACACACACACACACACACACACACACACACACACTACATACACACACACACACACACACACACACACACACACACACACACACGCATATACACAGAGTTATATTTTGTCGTCATTCCCGAAGACGGAATGCCGCTTCCTAAGTGATGGGTTTTAAAACGGTAGTATAACATCAAACCCAGTGTGAACCTCGGAGCTCTAATCAGGTACGAAGGAGTTCCCATGGAGAAGCAAACGCACATCATTCCGACTAATGCTGCGTGTGGTACCAAGTCACTCAGCACATTATACGTAAACAGAATGGAAACGGGAACAAACAGGAAGAAAAAATTCCTCCGTGAAAGGAAGTTCCATGCTTCACACACGCACGCACGCACACACACGCGCGCGCGCGCTCACACACACGCACTCACACCACATACACACACACACACACACACACACACACACACACACACACACACACACACACACTCACACTCAGAGGAAGAGACAGAGAGAGAGAGAGAGAGCAGACGAAATCAACAAATCTTCGAATAAATTTGTGAACATAAATTGATGATGGGCATGTCTTTTGAATACGAACTGCGTTGGGCAAACCGCGCAACGAACTGTAACTACGGCTGACAAAAGTGTGTTTGGCATGGCAGAACAGGCAAAGGGAGGCAGGCGACCCAGCAGTAAACAAGAAAAAGGACTCGGGAGAGCGCAGAGCTCTGTCAACGTCGAGCAGTCGTCTTTGCCTTCAGTCAAAACCCGTCGTCGAGATTCTTCCACCCCCGTACAATCCATCTCTTTGATCCGGTTCCGCAGCGAAATTTAACAAGCTCCGTCCTTTGGCGGCTTGCAGTTCGTCCTTCGAGTTCTACTAACAACAACAACAACAAACAACAACAACAAAAAACAACAACAACAACAAAACGATTGTGTAGTTGCTTGTCATCTTGCAGACAGACAGACGAGGGAGCACGTCAACAAACGCCGGAGAAAGCATAACCGTTTTGGCAGATTTGATGATCAAGGGAAGTAACATTAATTTTGCTCCCGTGGTGAATCAAATGCGTATAAATCCTTTTTTTGTTTGTTTGTTTGTTTTTTTGTTTTTGTTTTGTTTAAAGATATACTCCTTTGTGTTGTACGACCTTTCTTATGCAACCCGTCATGCAAAAACATTTTTTCAAAGCGTAAATTGCTTCCAAAAGAACGTCTCTTAAAATTTATCGTCATGTTTTTTTTTTGTTTTGTTTTTATACCCGCCTTCCTCTTCTCGGATTATATCTTTCACTGAGTATATCGATCACTGTATTTGTTGTTGACTGTTTGCTGCTGTCTCTCTCTCTCTCTCTCTCTCTCTCTCTCTCTCTCTCTCTCTCTCTCTCTGTGCGCGCGCGCTTGTGTATGTGTGTGTGTGTGTGTGTGTGTGTGTGTGTGTGTGTGTGTGTGGTGACTTAAAGCCAAGCAACAGGGCGCCCACTGAAAGAGCTGTGGTAAGTCTACTGATCTGATTGTCAGCGTGCAAGTGACTGGACTTCAGCGACTGTGGACACTGGACGCCCTGCTGATGGATGCTGCAATGACCAGTCGCAGAGTGGCAGGGGAAGGAGACAGCTTAGTGGTTGTCTGACGCCTCAAGCCGGTCAGCTCGCCAGTGTCAACAAAATACGGGCGGACGCTGTTCTGAATCGCAACACACGGGTGCAACATTGCAGAAGAAAGCCACCCAGTCAGATTCGACGAGACCTGGAGAGGCTCAAAACAGCAGCAGCGGACACAGACAAGTTAGTGCAAAGCATGTGACTTTTGACACGGTATTTCCCCCCCCCACACTGGATGCGCCATTCTTACCTGGCAGGCAGTCTGAAATGTTCAAGTACACAGGTGTACGTGTTGACAACACGGCCGAACCACAGAATGCTAAGAAGCAAGACGAGGACGAAGCATCGTCTGATGTGTACCACGTGCAGGAAAGCAGCGAAACTTTTGGCACGAGTGATTGTGACAGTGCTGGTACTCGACACGGACATCGAGCCAATGATTGATACTTCTGTTGGTGGTTTCAGTACCAGCAGAGCAGCGCAGGATGATCAGGAAGACCAGTGTCAACAGATCTCCAGCTGCTGCCACCATCCCCTGTCCATACTGTGAAAGGTCTTTCCGGGCGCAGATCGGCCTGACCATCTACGCACTCAACCCCGATCCCAGGATGACTAGATGGTCTTCGTCGTCTCGACGGACAACAACAACAACAACAACAACAACCACACAACCACCAGTAGAGTGAAAAGCTATGTCGCTATCGTCAGAGGTAGGTCTGAGCAAAGACGACTGAGGGACAAAGATAGAGACACATCCTTTAGAAAAGCGACAGTGCCGATCCGTGGATACTGATATGCAGATGTGTGAATCAGACGGCCTTGTCCTGGAATTGTCTTGTCCAGCTGTATATCTGATGACAGCCAGTGAGTGTGTTCTGGTATGTAATGCAGGACCACCGAAACATCGCTGACAGAGGAACGTTCAGAAACTTGCCAGTCTTCGAAGAGGGAAACGTGTTGACAGTAAACAACACGCCGAGATCCAAGCACGTGCAGCACGGAAGATGGAGACACTGCACGGCCTGATCCAGTTCGACCTGGGCTGACAGCCTGTGTTCACGAGACTCGCCTGACGGACGGGTTGCTACGGGGACTTGAGCCAGCCTAGCGAGGAAAAAGCCAGCATTGTTGGCCATGGTTTCCCATGCCGGACTTTCTGACCCGCGCCACCTTGTTTAAATTTTATGCTGTTGTTCATCGCGCCGTCTCCCTAAGGAAGCGGTACTGCTTTATAGCAATAGATTATTTTAGTCTCGGTCTCTGTCCCTCTGTCTGTCTGTCTGTCTGTCTGTCTGTGTCTCTCTCTCTCATCTGTCTGTCTGTCTCTCTGTCTCTGTCTCTGTCTCTCTCTCTCTCTCTCTCTCTCTCTCTCTCTCTCTCTCTCTCTCTCTCTCTCTCTCTCTATCAGTATGTATGTATGTATGTGCGTGTGATGTTTGTTTGATTTCATTTAACGACTTTTTTACTTTTTATCAGATGAAACAGACACAATGCAAAAACCAAATAAGTGCCACAGGTAAATTGTGTGCTGAGTGTGTGTGTGTGTGTGTGTGTGTGTGTGTGTGTGTGTGTGTGTGTGTGGTGTGTGTGAGGTGAGAGAGAGAGAGAGAGAGAGAGAGAGAGAGAAGGGGTGGAAAGAAAACCACTGTCCGAGACTCGAACTACATATCCTGGATTTTTTTTTTCGCCGGTATCTTCTAGACCCCCTTTTGCCAGACCGATAAATAGCGCTTGTCTGGAAGAGAGAGAGAGAGAAAAAAAAGGTGCATGTAGTAGGGTAGGGATGGGGATTGAATGGACATGAAAATAGTTTATAATTGAAGGGGGAGAGGGGGCAAATAAATTTGAGTTGGAAATAGTAAATGTTAAAAAAAAAAAAAAAAAAAAAACAGAACAGACATGAAAATGGTAACATTTATAACAAAAATGAAGAGAAAAAAAGAAAAAGGGGGGGGGGGGGGGGGGAAGGTAAATAACTAGACATTAAAGTAATAGCCGCCGGGCGTCTCTCGTCCATTGGCATCAGCCCTTTGATCTGGCAGGGGAGAGCAGGAAACGATGACAGCCGGAGCGCCCTCTATTAGCGCTCCCTGTGATCATAATCCACTTTGCCCCCTCCGACCCGCCGGTTCCTTCCCTTGGTAGCTGTGACGTCGACGTTGCAGGTGTCGCTGTGCCACTCGCCGACTAAAGTTCGACAACTCTGTCAACAACCGGAACTGGCGAACTGGAGAGAGAGAGAGAGAGAGAGAGAGAGAGAGGAGAAGAGAGAGAGGAAAAGAGTTCAGCCAGGGAAATAATTGGTAGAAAACTGCACCGGCTTCCGGCCCGGGCCGGCCATTTGTCGGGAAGAGAGGTTTGGGAGATAGGAATACAGTTTTCTCTCCTGCGCCCGTGCGACAATCTGATTACCGACGCTGCTGCAATAACGGGAGGCTTTTGAGGACATCCAGGCTGCAGGTTTGAAAGGCAAGCCCGCCTTGAGGAGGATCTGTATTCATTTCCGAAGGCGTTTAGTGCGGGGGCCTTTTTTTTTTCCCCCCTCCCTGCGATAGATCATACCTTCAGCTCTCTCTCTCGCTCTCGCTCTCTCTCTCTCTCTCTCTCTCTCTCTCTCTCTTGCTCTCGCTCTCAATCTCTCTCTTGCTCTCGCTCTCAATCTCTCTCTCTCTCTCTCTCTCTCTCTCTCTCTTTCTTTCTTTCTTTCTCTCTCTCTCCCCTCTCTCTCTCTCTCCCTCTCTCTCTCTCTCTCCCTCTCTCTCTCTCCTTCTCTCTCTTTTAAATCATGGAGGTGGTAAGCACTCTTTATTCTTATCTCGTAGTTTTTTTTTTAAGCATTGGGTTTTGATGGGTGGCGAGCGTTACGTTGTCCTCTGAAGGAAGGCAACGTCAAGAATGATGACGACGGCGAGAAGGTGGTGGGTTGAAAGGGTTGTGAAAATGATGGGGGAGATGGACAAAAGAAATAACGCCGGTTTGTCGGTGAAAGTCGATTAAACGGGATTTGATTGATTCCGACTCATCTCCCCCCCCCCCCCCCTCCCTCCCCCCCTCCTCCCCTCTCCTCCTCCTCCTCCTCCCCCCCTTGTACCTTTTCTTCTTCTTCTTCTTCTTCTTCTTCTTCTTCTTCTTCTTCTCACCCTTTTCCGCTTTCTCTCCAGTCTTCCGCTCTCTCTCTCTCCCTCTCCCTCCTTCGCGCACACACATAACCCCTGGCCGTCTTCCTTTCAGATCGGTATGAAGTGGCTCGGTCAGCGAGGTATTGTGGTCTTCACTCGGTGTTGTCTTTTGTCTGTTGTTCTGGTCCCGTCACGTGGATTTCTTTTGTTTTGTCCCAGCGCTCGGTGGCTGTAGCTACCTGGAGCAAAAGAAGCGTGGTACTGTCACTGAAACATTGATATTGTTTGCTTCGTGACGATTCTGTCAGTATTGGCTGTATTCAAAACACGTGACGGTGAAAGCGGTGTGTATGTTTGACTTGTGCTGTGTAGTAGATACCCCCCCCCCCCCCCCCCCCCCCCCCCCCCCCCCCCCCCCCCCCCCCCCCCCGTCATTTAAACTTAACAAAATGGAGCTGTGAAGTTCTGCTCTTTTCCTCCAATAAAACATTTTTTTGTTCGTGTGTGCGTACGTGCGCGCGCGCGCGCGAGTGTGTGTGTGTGTGTGTGTGTGTGTGTGTGTGTGTGTGTG
>JADBJO010001047.1:187500-192500 GCA_016801955.1 Conus betulinus | reverse complement strand
TGAACAAGAAAAAAAAAACTCCATGCAGCAGTGGGTATAAGAGTGGGGGTGGGGGCGGGGAGGGGGAGGTAGGGCGCGAGGAGGAGAGGTAGAAGCGGATGGATGGGGTGAGAGGGGGGTGGAGATGGAGGAGGACACAACGAAGAGTGAGAGAGGGGGTGCGGGTGGAGGACGTTATTTCAAATTTACAGTTTAGTGTTACGAGTCGGTTGAAGGTGGCCTCTCTCTCTCTCTCTCTCTCTCCTCTCTCTCTCTCTCTCTCTCTCTCTCTCTCTCTCTCTCAGTATTGCAATGTTGTTGAAAAAGGATCTAACATGTCGATTATGCAAAGGAGCAAGAGAAGATGGAATACATTTTTTTTTTGTTTGCTGTCCTGCTTATCCAGTCCAAATATTACACAGAACCGTGTAACTTCAGGCTCATTCTCTTATTATCGACAAGTTATGAGAACAACACTGTTGAATTCAACTAGTAATGTTTATGAGGAAACAAGAGAATTCATACTGCAATATCTTGAGGGTTGGTTGGTTTGTTTTTATCTTAAAGTATTTCATCATTAACATTTTTGATTCGTATTATTAATTACATATACTACATGTATATGAAACCCCCTTCAGTATGGGGCTTTGGCCTCAATCTGAATAAAGATTCGCATTCGCATTCTCCCCCCCCCCCCCTCCCCTCTCTCTCTTTCTCACTGTCTCTCTCTCTCTCTCTCTCTCTCTCTGTCCTCTCTCTCGGTCTCCGTCTGTTCTGTCTGTCTGTCTGCCTGCCTTGCCTGCCTCTCTCCTCTCTCTCTCTCTCTCTCTCTCGCTCTCTCGGTCTCCGCCTGTCTGTCTGTCTTCCTCTCTCTCGGTCTTTGTCTGTCTGTCTGTTCTCTCCCTCTCTCTCTCTCTCCCTCCCTTCCCCCTTTCCCCTTCCCCTCTGTCTCTGTCTCTGTCCTCTCTCTTTCTCTCTCTCTCTCTCTCTCTCTCTTCTCTCTCTTCCTCGTCTCTCACTCTCTCTCTCTCTCTCCTCTCCCTCCTCTGTGTTCATGCGAACACGGGCGAACTCGAGTGTGTGAACTCATGCTTGTGTGTGGTGTGTGTGTGTGTGTGTGTGTGTGTGTGTGTGTGTGTGTGTGTGTGTGTTTGGAGCGCGCGCGTGGTTTTTGACCCCGCACGTACGCACGCGCGTCTGTCTGTCTGTCCGTCTGTCTCTTTTTGTGCTCGCATGAGTATTTGGATGGGGGATGTTAAGGGACGGAGGGATGTGTGTGTGTGTGTGTGTGCGTGTGGGTGTGTGTGTGTGTGTGTGTGTGTGTGTGTGTGTGTGTGTGTGTGTGTGCACGCGTGCGCGTGCGTGCGTGTGTGTGTATGTTTCTGATTGAAGTGATTGAACCTCGGATTACGTTCGATTTCTACACCGATTGTATTTTTACAGAAATTTTACACAGCACTTCATGGTTTGATTAATAACCTCTTTGGATCAGGCGCGACCGATGTTCCGCACAAAATAACCTATAGCGTTGCCATTGATGCAGAACGTTGATTGTGAACTTTACGTCAGTTGATTCATTTGAAGAAATATTTACAAAGTAGTAATTTACCTTGAAATTGGGTGGGGTAGGGGAGGGGGGGTGTAAAAAGAGCTTCATGTAGCGTGCAGAAAAACTGATGACAATCTTGCAGAGACTGCTCCGGGATATCCAGGTACCAACCTTTTGCTGACGTGTATCTCACATCTGACCACCCCCCCCCCCCCCCACCACCACCACCACCACCCATCTACTCCCAACCATGCAACGCATCCTCCTTTGCGATCTCCGTCTCCTCCACCCACACTCTGCCCCCACCTCCCCCCAATCTCTGCGCCCCCATCCCAACCTCCACCCCGGCCTCACCGACCCTTCGTACAACGACGTGCAGTACAGGACTTGTATGTTGACAGTGATAAGCCACTACTAACAGTTTTAGGCTATGTCTGCTGCCCGTGGACTGGTTTGAAGATGCTTAGTTTGAAAAATGCATTGATTGAAAATGCTCTTTTTTGTGGCTGTTGACAAAAAGCTTTAGGATCCAGTCCTTCTCCTCAGGGAAAACAGAGGGGTGATCCGGATTTTTGTTTTGTTTTTTTTTTCTCCCTCCCCTTTCGTCTTCTCCGTGGAGGTGGAGGATTCACTGGGAGCAACAACACTGAAGGACAGCTTTTTTTTTTTTTTTTTTTTTTTTGGGGGGGGGGAGGGGGGGGGGAGGAGGGGGGGAGGGTTGTTTGTTTTTTTACAAGGTTCGTCCGGTTACGTCGGTTGTGTGCAGAGACTTGGGTCAAGGCATGATGTTTCTGCGGTATTGTCGGTCATTTTTTTTGTCCCCCCCCCCCCCTCCTTCCCCCCGCCCCCTCAGCCACTCCATTTCCGTCTCCCTCATTCAACGGTTCTTTTGAGGACTATTTGAACAAGTCCACTGGATCTTGTTACATGGCCCAAACCAACCTCTGTGTGTGTGTGTGTGTGTGTGTGTGTGTGTGTGTGTGTGTGTGTGTGTGTGAGCGAGCGCGCGCGTGTGTGTATGTGCGCGTGCGTGTGTGACTGATGTCAGTAAGCTATTCGTGTGGTCCAGTGTGTGCGGCTTGATGTTTTGACGTGCTAATTGTGCATTGGTAACACGATCAGCACATTGATATAATTACCTTTGCGGTAAACCTATGGTTTCCACGGCTTGGGTTCTTCTGTCTGGGTTCTCCCTGTGAGAGAGTCCCTGTCTGGCACATGCATGCAGGAGGATGGAACAGACCGGCGCGCGAAGGAGCCTGACCTTGTGTTTGAAAGAAACTCGTGGAGAGCGTGGCAGCAGCGAGTCCTCAGAAGAGAAGCCCCCTTCAAGCAAGTGTTTCGGCCCTTATTTCCTGACACTCAAGGGGGGTTGGGCCACACCGGTTCATGACTCCGGATGTCAATCTGCTGCCCGTTTGTTTTCCATCTTGGGACAAGTTATGACTGGGATTTGAACCCATAACCCTCTGGACATGCTCATTTTAAGGATTGTCCACTTAATGTCTGGCACTCTAATCACTTAGCCACTGGGGCATCTGATATTTGTAGGGAAAGTTAAAGCCTTATGAAGTTCACTTTTGTTCCTCCTTGACCAGATCCAGCTTGAACACCTCTCTGCCTCTTCTGCCATTGCCTTCAGGGCTATGTTTTTTTTTTCCCCTCCCTGCAACTGAGAGCTGTTTCACGAGGCTTGTCTTTGAAAGAAATGTGTTCTCCTTCCATACAGGTTCAGTGTGGACAGTGGTGATGCTGTCTTTGCCGCCCTGGAGAGGATTGCTGGTTGGGATCTCTTAGTACTAATGATGGACCCCAGGACTGGTGTGACCTGCCGAGCAGTGTCTACTTTCCGTACCGTGGGTAATTAATAAATCAGTTCTGATGCCCACGTGGCGGCTGTTCATCAACTTTAATATTCTCGGAGCTGATTCCCATGCTGTATCTTGCTGTGTCATCTTCGAACAAGTTAGGCGAATTTTAAAATGTAAATAATAGCGAACCGCCAGGAAAACGTAGACAAACGGAATCACAAGCTGGGCGAGTTTTGTTCACTGTCTGCTAAGCAGCCATCAATGTCATCGTCTGCACATCGAGGATTCGTGATTTTTTTTCTCTCCTCCAGAGCTGACTGTAGTGATGATGATTCTCGGGTGTAACAGGCCTAACGCACTCCTGGAAAACGTTGAACGGGGTGGGGGGGGGGGGGGGTAGAAGGCAGCCCTGAGGAACTTTAAATGAAGTATAGAACTGCTGTGCAAAGGCACGCTGTTGTTGTCGTACCCTGGCTAAAAGACTCCAGGGATCATCCGAACAGCCAAAGTACTTGAACACTATGGTACAAATGCATCAGCTAGGGATGAGAACATTACGTGTGTGACCGTTTCTGATCACCCCGCCACGTGGGCAGCCACGTTCCGACTTCGGGGGATTTTTGGAGACTGATAATGTATATGCTAGGAGCTTGTCACAAACTGAAGACAATCCCCGCATAACTCTGCAGAGCATAACAACATTTTGATGTAGCCTTGGTGTTCTCAATTGGCCTGACACAGCCTTAAGCCAAGGCGGAAAAGGCACGCTAAACGAGTACTGGACGAGTCGCTTTGAAGCCACAATATGCTCGGTGTGTCCAGAGAAAAGTAGCCCTTTGACTGTTCATGGTGTGTCTTAGGGGAGTCGAACCTAGCCGAGCCCATCATCCGTGTCCAGGTGGGACCTTCTTCTTTGGCTTTGCTCGCCACTGCCACCTAGCGGCAGGTGGGTGGGTACTGGGGTTCCATGGAGAACCTGGGACACGACCTTCCACTTGGCGTCTTGGTCAACGTGCGTTGTCTGCAGGAACTGAAGCACTGGCCGTTGGACTGGCCGCTTATTGAAGGTCAGTGGGCAGTCAGTGTGTGAAATCTCGTGCGGAACCAAGTATAATGCTGAACACACCGTGCTGAATTATCAAAAAGAAGGGGGAGTGTTGTAGAGATTGGCGTGTTCAGTGCATAATTAAGCATTCCTTGAGGGGGAGAGAGATTTGACGTGTTCAGTGCATAATTAAGCATTCCTTGAGGGGGAGTGAGATTTGGCGTGTTCAGTGCATAATTAAGCATTCCTTGAGGGGAGGTGTAGAGATTTGGCGTGTTCAGTGCATAATTAAGCATTCCTTGAGGAGGAGAGAGATTTGGCGTGTTCAGTGCATAATTAAGCATTTCCTTGAGGGGGAGAGAGATTTGGCGTGTTCAGTGCATAATTAAGCATTCCTTGACGGGGAGAGAGATTTGGCGTGTTCAGTGCATAATTAAGCATTCCTTGAGGGGGAGAGAGATTTGGCGTGTTCAGTGCATAATTAAGCATTCCTTGAGGGGGAGATGTAGAGATTTGGCGTGTTCAGTGCATAATTAAGCATTCCTTGAGGAGGAGAGAGATTTGGCGTGTTCAGTGCATAATTAAGCATTCCTTGAGGGGGAGAGAGATTTGGCGT
>JADBJO010001047.1:165000-175000 GCA_016801955.1 Conus betulinus | reverse complement strand
TCATTTAAAAGTAATCTCGAAGCAGAGAAATATCTTAAAATCATAACGCACAAATGGCGTAGATTTAGTTTACCAACATTTCGAACCAGAACGCTCGGCCTTAATGCAAACCAAAGCTGGTTCGAGAAATCGAATAACAGATCATGTCAAATGTGTAGAGAAAGAGACACAGTGTGAGAATGAAATACAATTTGTGTTTGATTGTCCTGCATACGCCAATATCCGCAGAGGTTGTAACATCATCAGTGAATCCGTTGCTGAAAGAAGAGATTTGACAGCGATTTTATCAAGTGGAAACGAGAACACTATAACAGCCTTTGCGAAGTATATTGCAGAAGCTAGTACTTTTCGTAAAAAGAATATAACGAATGGAAAAGACAATCACTTACTGTAACCTGATAGTCTGTGTCGATGGTATATTGTATGTGCGTGCGCGTACGGGCGCGTGTGCGCGTATGTGTATGTGTGTGTGTGTGAGCGTGTGTGTGTGTGGAAGGGGGGGGGGGGGGTCGTGTGGATGGGTGGGTGCTTCATTCGTTGATCTTTTTTGTAAGTTATATGTATGGTGAGTTTGTAACATCACAAGGGAAGTCTTTTGCATTTGTTTCCTTTTCGTCACTGTTGATACATATGACTTATGATACCCCCTTGCCAACTGGGCCTTTGCTAATGGCAATAAAATTGTCAGTGTCTGTCACTCTCTCTCTCTCTCTCTCTCTCTCTCTCTCTCTCTCTCTCTCTCTCCCCTCTCCCCCCCTCCCCCCTCCCCCCCACTCCCTCCCTCCTATTTTATGCGCACGCTCATTCACTCATACACGCCTCATAGAGGTTACTATCTCGCTCCTCTTTCGTAGTTCATTACATCTCCCCCCACTCCCCCACTCCCGCCCTCGCCTGTTCCGCTGGCCTACCTGCAGTTTTAATGACACGATTCCAGACAGGTCCCCCGGGGTGGTGGTGGGGGCTACAGTGCCGGGAACAAAGGGGAGAGAACCTAAACTAGCCGCCTGGAGAGACGCGGAGGAGGGAGGTGTGGGTGGTGTGGGAGGGAAGCACTTGAAGACGATCCGGGAGGAGAGACTGGGGGCAGTATAATGAGAGGCTGGACCCGCCCCTCCCCCACCCTCCCCCCCCCCCCCCCCCACACACACACACACACACACCGCACACCCACACCCAACTCGACCCCCCTCAACCCCTCCCCCTCTCCCTGCCTCCCATTCAACCCTCTTCGGACAACTTGTGCTCTGGCGGCTGAGGTGAGCTTGTCTTTTGATCTCTGGAGCTTTGCTGGTTGAAGCCAGGGGAGAGAATGTGGCTGTGTTTTTTTTTTTTTTTTTTTTTTTTTTTTTTTTTTTTTGTCGTATCATTCAGTGGTATAGGTGGTTATTTTTTTTCTTTTCTGCCCCTTTGGTTATTCAAGGGTGTGTTTTTTTCACATTGGTGGTCTCTCTCTCCCCTCGCTCTCTCTCTCTCTCCCCCTTTTTTTCTGTTGATTCTTTGGGGGGCTTTGTTTTGCCCTGTTATTTAAGTGTCTGTTATAGCCTTGGTGGGCTTGTCGTGTGCCAAGGCCGCTTACTCGCAGTTAATCACGCGCTGCTGACTCTACATTCACACACATACATATGCGCGTGCGCACTCTCACACACACGCGCTCGCACACACACACACACACACACACACACACACACACACATACACACGCAGGCAGGCACGCACAAGCACGCTCACAAGCATGCACATGCGCGCGCGCGCTTACACAACACACACACACACACACACACACACACACACACACACACACACACACACACACACACGCACGCACGCACGCACGCACGCACGCACGCACGCACGCGCGCACGCGCGCGCGCGCAGTGGCCTTGGAAGCAATTTCGGGGTTTCTTTGTTCCGTCTCCCTCTTCACACCATATTCTCTCTGTCTGTCTGTCTTTCTCCGAGTCTCTTTCTCTCCCCGTCTGTCTGCCTGTCTGTCTCTCTCTCTGTCTTTCTCTCTCCCTGTCTCTCTCTCCCCATCTGTCTGTCTGTCTGTCTTTCTCTCTCCCTGTCTCTCTCTCCCCATCTGTCTGTCTGTCTGTCTCTCTCTCTCTCTCTGTGTCTTTCTCTCTCCCTGTCTCTCTCTCCCCATCTGTCTGTCTGTGTCTGTCTGTCTCTCTGTCTTTCTCTCTCCCCTGTCTCTCTCTCCCCATCTGTCTGTCTGTATGTCTGTCTCTCTGTCTTTCTCTCTCCCTGTCTCTCTCTCCCCATCTGTCTGTCTGTCTGTCTGTCTGTCTCTCTCTCTCTCTCTCTCTCTCTCTCTCTCTCTCTCTCTCTCTCTCTCTCTCTCTCTCTCTCTGTGGGTTGGTATCGCGCTGTTGCAGTGTCCAGTGTCTTTCAGCGGTGAAGATGTCTGACTCCATGTGTATTTCTTGTCGACACAGCACCGACTTCTGTTCCTGGAAGCCCCCACACGGCGAAACCTCGGTCAGCTCATGTTGTTGATAGCCGAGCCGACGACTGTGGCCGCTTCACACCATCGGTCAAATGTTGGGCACGGCGTGGCTCGAAAATGGAAACCTTTTTTATTACTTTTTTTTTTTTTTTAAACGTTTGTTTGAAAAAAAAGGGCGGGCGGCGGGAGTGGGGGTGGGGGGCGGGGGTATCAAAAGTTTATGCATGATTTCAAGTGCATTGACAAAATCGATTATGCTGAATTTTTTTTTTTTTTTTTTGTGAGGATGGGGGGGGGGGGGGGGGGGGGGGGGGGGGAGGGGGGTATTTTTTGCCGCACGAATGTGTTGATTTCAGTCTTTCCGGATTCCGTTTCCGTTTCTATTGCTGTTCAGAGGGACGTCACTGTAAACAGTTTCTGTTAAGTTGTTAAAGAGGACAGGTTTGTGGGCGGGGTGATAATAATGGCAGACAGAACTACTTACGTGCCAATTATGTAAACAGATCGATGTCACCTCGAGTTGTTGTGACGTGTTGAGCTTTCGGATGGCTGACGTTGCTAGCAGCACAATTGACAGGTTGAGCCACGAACAGACTGCTGTTAGAATTATTGACGTGTTCAGCTATGAACAGAGTGATACCAGAATTATTTTGACGTGTTAAGCTACGAACAGAGTGATACCAGAATTATTTTGACGTGTTAAAACTATGAACAAGCTGCTATTATAATTATTGACGTGTTAAGCTATGAACAGAGAGTGATACCAGCATTATTTTGACGTGTTAAGCTGTGACACAGAGTGATACCAGAATTATTTTGACGTGTTAAGCTGTGAACAGAGTGATACCAGAATTATTTTGACGTGTTAAGCTGTGAACAGAGAGTGATACCAGAATTATTTTGACGTGTTAAGCTACGAACAAAGTTATACCAGAATTATTTTGACGTGTTAAGCTGTGAACAGAGAGTATACCAGTAATATTTTGACGTGTTAAGCTACGAACAAAGTGATACCAGAATTACTTTGACGTGTTAAACTATGAACAAGCTGCTTTGGGGGGGATTATTGACGTGTTAAGCTATGATCAAGCTGATAACTAAAATTGTGGATTGTGACGCTAGGAACAGACTGATACTGAAGACAAAGATGTCCCCAGCCATGAGTACATTGATACCGGCGTTATCGCCGAGCTAAGCTGCGACCAGACTAAAGCAGTGAGCAGACTGATAAAAGAATTATTGACGTGTTTGGCTATGAACGTGCGAAACTGTGACGTGCTTTAAGCTATGAACAGGCCAATGTTAGAATTGTTGACTAATTAAGCTATGCAGTGGCAGATCTTCCCAGAATTATCGACGTGTCAGTTTATGAACAGAGTGGTTTCAAATCATATACATGCTTTAAGCTGTGATGAGGCCGTAATTACCCGAATTGTTGGCATGCTAAGCTGTGAAGAACCTTCATCAACGCTTGTTTGAGGCGCATCTCTAAAATCAGATGCCAGAGAAGATCACCAATAAAGATCTATGGAAACAAGCAGGACAGGAACCAGTGGCCAAGCAGATTCTGCGGAGGAAGTGGGGCTGGATTGGACACACTCTCAGCAAGCCAGCATCCAGCACCACACACCAAGCCCTGACATGGAACCCGCAGGGTAAGAAGGAAGAGAAGCGGACCTCGCAGCAGCTGGAGGCGAGACACTGAGGCAGAGATAAAGAGGTAGGGGACCAACTGGACAGGCATTCAGCGAGCAGCCCAGAACCGAGTGCGATGGCGGAGTGTTGTCGATGGCCTATGCTCACCCTTGAGCTATGGGCCTAAATAAGTAAATAAGTAAGCTGTGAAGAGATTAGCATGAATAGTGGGCAAACTGATGCCGGCAGAATTATTGACGTGGCAAATGACGATCAGATTGATTTGTCCCATTATTGACGTGTTGGGCAGCGTACAGAGTGATCATCAGCAGAATCATTGATGTGCTAAGCTAACTGTTGACGTATTCAAGCTTTACACAAACTAATGTCTGCAGATATATCTATTGCTACACTGTGAACTTGTTAATACGAACAGAAATATACAATCTAAGGTATGAGCAGACTGTTATCAGCGTAGATGCTGACGTGTTGAACTAAAAAAAAAAAAAAAAAAAAAAGTATTGCCAGAATTAATAAGACAGGCTGGACCGTGCAGACTCGTATGGCTAGAATTGCTGACGTGCTAAGCGACGAAGTGACTGGTACTGGTAGCAGAATCACTGATGTGTTTAGCTGACCAGGCTAACATTCGCGGAATGATTGACATGTCAGACTATGATCAGAGTGGTGCCGGTGGAATTATTGGCATATTGAGCGATGAACAGAGTGAATCAGCAGAATTATCGATACATTAAACTACAGACAGTAATATCGGCAATAATAATGCTGGTCTATGGCGGATCTCCGTAATCATAGTGCTAATCTGCAGTGATTTTACTGGAGGGATGGATCTGTCTGGTTCATAGAGCACGAGCAGAATACGTTTGGGCGAATGCTTTAAAAGGTTTTGGAAAGAGCTGATTTAGTGGATGTAGTCTCGTGTAGTATGGTAAAAGAAGGGGGAGCCAACTGACATCTGAGCACAAAAGCAGACAGTTTATGTCCCTCTGGGGACAACCGGTGATGTTACGTAGTTCCTTGATTGTCTTAGGAGCCGAGCTGGTTTGATATTTCAGCTTTGGAGTGTGTGGTTTGTCATGGATCTCCGTTGTTCATAGTGCTGTTCTGTGATGAATGAGTGTGTGTGCGTGTGCGTGCGCGCGTGCGCGTGTGTGTGTGCGTGTGCGTGCGTGCGTGTGTGTGTGTGTGTGTGTGTGTGTGTGTGTGTGTGTGTGTGTGTGTGTGTGTGTGTGTGTGTGTGTGTGTGTGTGTGCCTCCGTGTGTGTGTGTGTGTGTGCGCGCGCGCGCGCGTGCGTGCGTGCGTGCGTGCGTGCGTGCGTGCGTGCGTGCGTGCGTGTGTGTGTGTGTGTGTCCGATCATCAGTGTTCTCCAGCGGCTTCACTATCATGCCGCTATTTCAACCCTCCATTCCCACCCACCACCAGCAGTCCACAGCAGCAGTCACTACCAAGACTCTGGCCAGTTCAAATTTCACGGGGAAATATTCTTTTCCAATGCACAGATTATAAGCATAGGTCAGTGTATCGGCGATAACTGTTGTAGAGATTCTCACTATCTTTCCATCGATTCCAATCAAGTCTCTGGTTCCTGATTGTTTTAAATTCAGCAACCAATTGAAAACTTCATTTCTTGAAAATATACGGTATGGAGAAAAACCGAAGTGACTTTTTTTGAACGACAGTATTGTTGTAACTCTTGTAAATCGTTCTAATATAGTTTTATCACTTGTTATTATGTTGTTAGCAACATTTGCAAAATGAAAGTTAAGATCTTCCGGTGGTATGTCTTTTATTGGATTTTGAGAGGACGCCTTCAGTTTCGTTATTGGTTTAAAGATTAATCGCCTTCCAAATCACTTCTGAATTCTGTGAAGAAGAAAATATACTAGTCACATAAAGTTAAGCACAGTTTACATGTACCCGCATAATTTCCAAAATATAAAAGCCACGATTTTGAAATTGGGAACAGATTTAATTCATTATCTTGTTCCAACGTACATTGAATTTCATTGGGATCGAATGAAACGGTTGTTGATTTACAGACAATTAAACAGAGGATGGGTCGAAATCAAAGTTCGCAAAATCTGTTCAGTTCACAAAATCATTTCAATAGTGGGTGTGGCCACCGCCATTGGCGAGACATTCCACGCAGCGACTCCTCATCGAGTTGACCAGTGTTCTGATGACCCTCTGAGGGATTCTCTGCCATTCCAGTTGCAGCATTTGGAAGAGATCCTGGCGGTCTCTGGGAGGTGGATGGTTCTCCTTCACACGTCTCCCCAACTCATCCCACATATGCTCGATGGGATTGAGGTCGGGACTATACGCCGGGAAGATCATCCTGTTGATGCCGGCCTGCACAATGAAGTTTTCGGCCACCCGGGCCCTATGTGGCCGAGCATTGTCGTCTTGGAAGACTGCCATGGGTCCTATCCGTTGCATGGTCGGAACAACGAAAGGCGCCAGGATTTCATCCCGATAGCGGATGCCTGTGAGGTTTCCATCAATATGGTAGAGTGGTGTCTTGTGGTGGAGGCTGAAGGCACCCCATACCATAACAGATCCTCCCCCAAGGTCCCTGGTCTGGCGAACAGCTGCATCAATGTAACGTTCACCAACACGCCTCCAAACTCTAGTTCGGCCGTCATTGTGTTCAAGACTAAACCGCGACTCATCTGAAAAGAGGACCTGGGACCACTGTTGTTGGTTCCATCTCACATGACGATGGCAGAAAGCTCGGCGAGCCAGCCTATGGGCTGCTAGCAGTCGTGGTCGAACAGCTGGGCGACGTGATCTGAGGCGAAGTGGTGAAGACGGGTTTCGTATGGCTTGACGGCTGAGGATGGTGTTATTTGCCATACGAAGCTGCCTTTGGATGCTGGTGGAAGTGGTATCCCGCTGCAATAGGGCCTGCCTCTCGATGAAACGATCTTCTCTGGGAGTAGTAGTCTGCCTAGGCCGACCTGACCGTGGCCTCTCTTCAACGCTGTTGGTCGCCCTAAAACGCTGATTCAGTCTAACAATAACTGAATGATGCACACCAAGTCGTCGTGCCACTTCAGCCTTTGCAATGCCATCTTGTATCCACGCAATCGCCCTGGTTTTGTCAAAGGTGCTAAGTTTTCTTCGTGGTGGCATGGTGAGAAAGGGCTGACAGTAACCAACCCCGCGCTTAAACAGCCAAAAGAAGGGGCATAAAACTCACTTGAGAGACTGCTCTTGCACGGGAAAAAAAGAATTTTTCATTTTACACATCTTGTGTCGCCAGCAAGCTTGATGCAAAACAGGCACAGTTAACGCAACTTTGCACTTTTTATCCCGCGCGGTAACGAGGTCACCAAGACCCCCGTGCGCACTACCAGTTGACACAGGCTGGATTACACACTGCTGTGTGAGATTCCATCATTGGTTGCCGCATAACAAAAAAAGCAATGTTTTTTGAAGGGATGAATCAACCCCCTGTGTGCAAAGCCTGTGCTAACTTTATGTGACTAGTATAAATCTTGGAAATAGTTTTTTTCTTCGCTCTTCGTTTCATAGAATTTACTCTGTTTCTTTGTTTTCTGAATTGTTCCTTGGTTGTTGTTGTTTGGTTTTTTTTTTTTTTTACCTGAGATAATGGTCTCTTTTATCTTTCATTGTCTGTCTCCTTAGTCAGCCAAGGAGGTTTAATTACATATTTCACTCTTTTTCTTACACTGAATTAAATGTATTAATCCAGAGGCATCATCGGGGTTTCTTACCTGATAAACATAATCTAAATCTGAGTGAAGCAAATCGTAAAGGAAAGCGTTTCTATCGAAATATGTAAAGCATCTAGAGAAGATTTCCTTATGCCCAAACTTGGGAATTTTGACACCTTTCTTCCTCCATGTTAAACAAACAGATGAATGGTCACTGCATCCGGTCTGTACGGAGCACATTTCGACCATGTTTACTTTTGTGTTGACATATACATGATCAATTAGAGTTTCAGTATGTTCAGTAATACGTGTCGGCCGATCAATTATTTGTTCAAATCCATACATAGCATAAACACGACTCCATTTTTTGTTCCAGGTTTTGTCAAATCTATATTAAAATCACCCAAAAGGATTTTTTCGTTAGACTCAAAATTCGCAGCATTCATCATTGAATTAAATTTGTCATACTAGTCAGAAGTTTCAGCTGGGTTTCTATATAGAAATCCTACCAAGATTGGTTTAGAATGTCTAAAAGTAATTTCCATCCAGATTGATTCAATATAATACATTTCCCAAATGGGACAATCTTTTGAAGTTTACCGGTTTGAACCGTACAAAAGTCATCCGGTTGATTTAGGTGTAACTGGGTCAAGTCGGTTTATATCATAGTTAGGCATGTACATATCGGAATCAGGAATCAAATCTGTTAATCGAGATTCAGCAATACAAAAGACATGAAGGTTATTGCCATTGTTCTATACTGTCGTCCAGTTTTGGATCTTTTCAGGCTAGGTTAGAAGTGTTCTATATTGTCGTCCAGTGTTGGATCTTTGCAGGCCCAATCAGAAGTGTTCTATACTGTCGTCCAGTTTTGGATCTTTTCAGGCTAGGTTAGAAGTGTTCTATACTGTCGTCCAGTTTTGGATCTTTCAGGCTAGGTTAGAAGTGTTCTATACTGTCGTCCAGTTTTGGATCTTTTCAGGCCTGGTTAGAAGTGTTCTATACTGTCGTCCAGTTTTGGATCTTTGCAGACCCGGTTATTAGTGTTCTGTACTGTCGTCCAGTTTTGGATCTTTTCAGGCCCAACCAGAAGTGTTCTATACTACCGTCCAGTTTTGGATCTTTTCAGGCCCAATCAGAAGTGTTCTATACTACCGTCCAGTTTTGGATCTTTTCAGGCCCAATCAGAAGTGTTCTATACTACCGTCCAGTTTGGATCTTTTCAGGCCCAATCAGAAGTGTTCTATACTACCGTCCAGTTTTGGATCTTTTCAGGCCCAATCAGAAGTGTTCTGTACTACCGTCCAGTTTTAGATCTTTTCAGGCCCGTTTATAGAAGTATTCTATCCTGTCGTACAGTTTTGGATCTTATGTATATTATTACTTGTCATTTTGTGTTCATCATTATTCATTCCAGACCCACCGAATCTTACCACTGTATCTCTTTGTCCATATTCTGTTGCGTCTTTGATTGTATCTGTCTCTCCATCAATCCGTCTGTTCTGTCTGTCTGTCTGTCTGCCTGCCTATATCTGTTATTTATTATTATTATCATTATTATTGTTATATATATATTATTATTATTATTATCATCATCATCATCATCATCATCATCATTATTAGTATCAGTAGGAGTAGTAGTAGCAGTAGTAATGGTTGTAGTAGAGTATAGCACTTACTCTCGGCTAGAGGCCAGGCTCTGAGCGCTTCAGTCCACGCCTTTTGATTCACACAACGGGCTGTGTCTACCCGGGTAGAGCCGATTGCAGAGCTGCCTGCTGGCGCTACACTCGGTGATTTTCCCCGTCTCAGTCAGTCTGAAATCAGTCGCTCATATATTTTCCTTCATTTTTCATCCACAGAGGGTGCGTACCGTGTGCGTGCGGCAACTGGAATTCTCTCCCGAAAGTTGGTGGTAGGATTTTTACGTATGTGCAAGATGATGATGTGCGTGCGCGTTCACTCAAAAAAAAAAAAAAAAAAAAAAAAAAAAAAAAAAAAAAATCACTCGGTTTATGGCCTCAGTCGACGGACCTTCCGGGAAATGGGATCAGAACCGGTGTTGACCCGGAGGGAAAAGTCTCCCCTTACCGAAACAGCCCGGCGGAGATTTGAACCTGCGACGCCCAGGATCAGCAGGATCGTGAGTTCGGCGTTTTACCATCTCTCTCTCTCTCTCTCTCTCTCTCTCTCTCTCTCTCTCTCTCTCT
>JADBJO010001047.1:155000-160000 GCA_016801955.1 Conus betulinus | reverse complement strand
CTAGGCCGCAGTACCTCAGCTGGCAGAGCGTCGGACTCTTGATCCTGGCGATCCTGGGGTTGCGGGTTCGAATCTCCGCCAGGCTGTTACGGTAGCCTACCGGGTGATTTCCCCCACGGGGTCAGCATCTGGTTCCGATTCCATTTTGTCCCCGGAAAGTCCTGCGAATGAGGCTAAAAACCGCAAGGTTCAGTGTGTGGGCGCACGCATAACGTCTTGCACACACGTGGTAAAACCCCATCACCACTTTACACACATATCGTGCATACTACGAGGATAAACAAACAAACAAACAAAACACAAAAAAAAAAAAAAAAATATACGAGCGACTGCCTTCATACTGAATGAAACAGGGAAACGACTGAAAGCAGCGTCAGCAGTCGGCTCATCCGTGGCTCCAGCCGGGTAGGCAGACAGTCCGGTAGACAGACGGTTCGGGTAGACAGACAGTCCGGGTGGACAGTCCGGGTAGACAGACAGTCCGGTTAGGCAGACAGTCCGTTAGACAGACAGTCCGGGTAGACAGACAGTCCTGGTAGACGGTCCGGGTAGACGGTCCGGGTAGACAGACAGTCCGGGTAGACAGACAGTCCGGGTAGACAGACAGTCCGGGTAGACAGACAGTCCTGGTAGACAGGCCGGGTAGACTTACAGTCCGCTGTGTGACAGTCAGTCCGGGTAGACAGTCCGGATAGACAGACAGTCCTGGTAGACAGTCCGGGTAGACAGACAGTCCAGGTAGACAGGTCGGGTAGACAGACAGTCCGCTGTGTGACAGCGATCCGGGTAGACAGTCCGGGTAGATAGACAGTCCAGGTAGACAGACAGTCCGGGTAGACAGTCCGGGTATACACAGTCCGGGTAGACAGTCCAGGTAGACAGACAGTCCAGGTAGGCAGACAGTCCGGGTAGACAGTCCGGGTAGACAGACAGTCCAGGTAGACAGACAGTCCGGGTAGACAGTCCGGGTATACACAGTCCGGGTAGACAGACAGTCCGGGAAGACAGTCCGGGTAGACAGTCCGGGTAGACAAACAGTCCGGGTAGGCAGACTGTCCGGGTAGACAGTCCGGGTAGGCAGATAGTCCGGGTAGGCGGACAGTCCGGGTAGGCCGATAGGCCGGGTAGGCCGACAGTCCGGGTAGGCAGACAGTCCAGGTAGACAGACAGTCCGGGTAGGCAGACAGTCCGGGTAGGCAGACAGTGCGGGTAGACACAGTGCGGGTAGATGGACAGTCCGGGTAGGCAAAAAGCCACGATTTTGAAATTGGGAACAGATTTAATTCATTATCTTGTTCCAACGTACATTGAATTCATTGGGATCGAATGAACGGTTGTTGATTTACAGACAATTAAACAGAGGATGGGTCGAAATCAAAGTTCGCAAAATCTGTTCAGTTCACAAAATCATTTCAATAGTGGGTGTGGCCACCGCCATTGGCGAGACATTCCACGCAGCGACTCCTCATCGAGTTGACCAGTGTTCTGATGACCCTCTGAGGGATTCTCTGCCATTCCAGTTGCAGCATTTGGAAGAGATCCTGGCGGTCTCTGGGAGGTGGATGGTTCTCCTTCACACGTCTCCCCAACTCATCCCACATATGCTCGATGGGATTGAGGTCGGGACTATACGCCGGGAAGATCATCCTGTTGATGCCGGCCTGCACAATGAAGTTTTCGGCCACCCGGGCCCTATGTGGCCGAGCATTGTCGTCTTGGAAGACTGCCATGGGTCCTATCCGTTGCATGGTCGGAACAACGAAAGGCGCCAGGATTTCATCCCGATAGCGGATGCCTGTGAGGTTTCCATCAATATGGTAGAGTGGTGTCTTGTGGTGGAGGCTGAAGGCACCCCATACCATAACAGATCCTCCCCCAAAGGCCCTGGTCTGGCGAACAGCTGCATCAATGTAACGTTCACCAACACGCCTCCAAACTCTAGTTCGGCCGTCGTCATTGTGTTCAAGACTAAACCGCGACTCATCTGCAAAGAGGACCTGGGACCACTGTTGTTGGTTCCATCTCACATGACGATGGCAGAAAGCTCGGCGAGCCAGCCTATGGGCTGCTAGCAGTCGTGGGTCGAACAGCTGGGCGACGTGATCTGAGGCCGAAGTGGTGAAGACGGTTTCGTATGGCTTGACGGCTGAGGATGGTGTTATTTGCCATACGAAGCTGCCTTTGGATGCTGGTGGAAGTGGTATCCCGCTGCAATAGGGCCTGCCTCTCGATGAAACGATCTTCTCTGGGAGTAGTCTGCCTAGGCCGACCTGACCGTGGCCTCTCTTCAACGCTGTTGGTCGCCCTAAAACGCTGATTCAGTCTAACAATAACTGAATGATGCACACCAAGTCGTCGCGCGCCACTTCAGCCTTTGCAATGCCATCTTGTATCCACGCAATCGCCCTGGTTTTGTCAAAGGTGCTAAGTTTTCTTCGTGGTGGCATGGTGAGAAAAGGGCTGACAGTAACCAACCCCGCGCGCTTAAACAGCCAAAAGAAGGGGCATAAAACTCACTTGAGAGACTGCTCTTGCACGGGAAAAAAGAATTTTTCATTTTACACATCTTGTGTCGCCAGCAAGCTTGATGCAAAACAGGCACAGTTAACGCAACTTTGCACTTTTTATCCCGCGCGGTAACGAGGTCACCAAGACCCCCGTGCGCACTACCAGTTGACACAGGCTGGATTACACACTGCTGTGTGAGATTCCATCATTGGTTGCCACATAACAAAAAAAAAACAATGTTTTTGAAGGGATGAATCAACCCCCTGTGTGCAAAGGCCTGTGCTTAACTTTATGTGACTAGTATATATATATATATATATATATATATATATATATATATATACAGAGAGAGAGAGAGAGAGAGGGGGGGGGGGGGGGATGGCGGTATAGGTAGGGTAGGTAGGTAGATGGATAGATTGGTAGGTAGGTATGTAGGTAGGTAGGTTGGTAGGTAGGTTGGGAGGTGTCTATTCTGGTACAGCGACGGGTGTGGCTGGCCAGTCCGACGCGGGAATGACAGTCCCTGTGGCAGAGGGCACAGGTGAAGTCTGACGCTGGTCTGTCTGCCTGGGCTGCAGCCTTTCTTCTCATTCTCTTTTCCCCGTGCTGCTGGGCGAGTGTCTCTTCAAACTTGGAGAGACCTTTCTGCACAGTCTGTCTCCAGGCTGACCATTCGAGGGCTGTTGCTTCCCAGTTGTTCTGGTCAATGTTCAAGGCTTTTTAGGTCCCTCTTGCACACGTCTTTCAATCGCAGCTGTGGTCTGCCTGTGGGACGTTTTCCCTGCACAAGTTCTCCACAGAGGTCTTTAGGGATCCGTCCGTCATCCATGCGCACGACATGGATGAGCCAGCGCATACGTCTCTGTTTCAGCAGCAGCGTGTACATGCTGGTGCGTCTGGCTCTTTCCAGGACAGTGTTGTTTGTTTGGGACCTTGTCCTGCCAGGTGATGTTTCAGAATGCGTCGGAGGCTACGTATATGGAAAGCATTGAGCTTTCGCTCTTGTCGGGCACACGCAAAGTCCAAGACTCGCTGCCATACAGGAGGGTGCTCACGACGCAGGCTCTGTAGATCTGGATCTTTGTGTGCTCGGTCAGCTTGCTGTTGTTCCGTGCTTTCTTTGTCAGTCTGGTCATGGTGGTAGCTGCCTTGCCGATGCGCCTGTTGAGCTCTGCGTCAAGTGAGAGGGTGTCTGAGATATTTAAGCCCAGATAAACAAAGTCATGGACGACATCCAGTTCATGGTCATTGATGCTGATGACTGGGGGAGAGTCAACATCCTGTCCCATGACCTGTGTTTTCTTCAAGCTTATGGTAAGCCCGAAGTCTTGACAGGCATCGCTGAAGCAAGTCATGAGCTGCTGTAGGTCCTCGGCTGAGTGGGCGGTTACTGCTGCGTCGTCTGCAAAGAGGAAGTCACGCAGGCACCTCAGCTTGACTTTAGTCTTGGCTCTTAATCTGGAGAGGTTGAAGAGCTTTCCGTCTGTCCTGGTTCGGAGGTAGATACATTCAGCTGCAGGGCCAAATGCCTGTTTCAGCATCATCACAGCAAAGAAGATTCCAAACAGGGTGGGAGCCAGGCAGACGCAACCCTGTTTCACTCCGCTCCGTATGTTGAAGGCAGCTGATGTTGAGCCGTCAAAGACGACAGTGCCTTTCATGTCTTCTTGGAAGGATCTGATGATGCTGAGAAGTTTGGGTGGACATCCAGTCTTGGGGAGGATTGGAAGAGGCCATCCCTGCTGACCAGATCGAAAGCCTTTGTGAGATCTGTGAAGGCAATGAAGAGTGGCTGCCTTTGCTCCCTACATTTCTCCTGAAGTTGTTTTTAAGGGAGAAGATCATATCTGTAGTGGATCTGTTGGCACGGAAACCGCACTGCGATTCAGGATAAACTTGCTCTGCAAGTACTTGGAGCCTCTTCAGTACTACTCGTGCAAAGACTTCCCAACGATACTAAGGAGGGATATGCCACGATAATTATTGCAATCGCTTCTGTCACCTTTGTTTTTGTACAGTGTGACGACGTTAGCATCCCTCATGTCTTGTGGTACTTCGCCTTCACTCCAGCAGAGGCAGAGGATTTCATGCAGCTCGGTGATAAGTGTCTCTTTACGGCACTTCAGCACTTCGGCGGGAATACCGTCTTTCCCTGGTGCCTTGCCAGAGGCAAGAGAGTCCAGTGCTTCGTTGAGTTCGTCTATGGTTGGTTCTCTGTCAAGCTCTTCCAGTTCTGGTAGGCACTCTGTGGCATTCAGGGCATCTTCTGTGACTACACTTTCCCTTGCACAGCGCTCTGTCTGTTGTTCTCTGTCCTGAATCAACTCCCCGTAGCTGATTTCAAAGGGGCAGTTTTCTTCTGCCAAATACTAGCAAAGGCAAAATGAAGAGTAAAAATAAAAGACAGAAAAAATGTACGATGACATGGAACTCTAAAGAGACGCTACTATATATCGAGCATAGGAATCATGGAAACGACTCCCCCCACCCCC
>JADBJO010001047.1:122500-152500 GCA_016801955.1 Conus betulinus | reverse complement strand
GTTGCTCGTTTCAAACTAAAACTGCTTCGTCGATGTTGCTCGTTTCAAACTAAACTGGGATGGGAATCGATATTGACAATTTGAGCTCTGATGTGGGCTCTTGGCTGTTAAAAAAAATGTTTATTTTCACTGCTCAGTATACAGTTTCCGGCACTGAAGTCGTTAAACCCCCCCCCCCCCCCCCCCCTCCCCCCCATTTCTGACGGACGGTTCTCCAGTCCACTTCCCAGTACTGCTGCTCTCACTCCGGTCCGGCCCATTGTCTATGAGCTGACCTGCAGGAAAACGATGTATACCGTAGACAACACAACAATCCTTGCTGTTTAGGTCCATGATACCGTGCTAGTGAGAACATGTTATCTTGCTGTGCGCGATGAGCTTTGTGTGACGGGATATTCAGCTGAGATCAAGTCGGCATCTCCGAACATCTCCAGTGGCACTCAGTCACGCGCGTGTCATTAACGTGGAGTCATCGTGTGTGTTAGCTTTTATTTCTTCTCTCTCCCCATGATCAGTTAAACACTCTGTGTGTGTGTGTGTGTTGTGTGTGTGTGTGTGTGTGTGTGTGTGTGTGTGTGTGTGCGTTTGCGTGTGCGTTTGTGTGTGTGTGTGTGTGTGTGTGTGTGTGTGTGTGTGTGTGTGTGGATTGCTGGTAGGCTACCCATAAAAGTTCCCTCCTACGGTGTGTGTCTGCGTGTGTGTGTGTGCGTGCGTGCGTGCGTGTGTCTGTGTGTTTGTGTGTGGGGGGGGGGTGTGTGTGTGTGTGTGTCCGCTTTATTCTGGTCGTCGTCGTCGTTGCGTTTTGAAATAGCTCGAATTGTGCGCATTCTGTGGGCTGTTCTTAGTCTCTACTTAGTTTAGTCAAGGGAACTAAACCTGCAATTGTCTCACACTGACGTATCACTGTGTTTTATATAGAGTGGATGACTTTGTGGCACATTGAGAGTGGAACTTGCGTTTCATATTTCACAGTATTATTCATGTAAATATTCCTTGTAGGCGCACACTTTCGTCTGATTGCTTGGTTTGGATGTGAGGGGCACTATTTTGCCGCTTCACTAACACTTTCAAACTCCTGACAGAAACGCTATATTGTATCACACCTAAACACCGGCCGTGCATCATCCAAGAGCATCATCGGTTGTTTTAAACCTGGGATTTTCTCTGTCCCTGTGTCTGTCTGTCTCACACACACACACACACACACACACACACACACACACACACACACACACGCGCGCGCGCGCACACACACACACACCACTGACTGACTGAAACCAATTTATTGTCAGATTAACTCAAAGTTGTACTCACACACACACACACACACACACACACACACACACACACACACACACACACACACACACCAATTACGGGGCGTGTGCGGAAGAGAGGGTAAGGGGAGTCCAAATCAAGCTCGGAAAGAGGAAACTATCTCGCCCTCTTCTCATCTCCTAAACAAACTGATTATTTAGAGCAAAAAGCTCACCAAGAAATGAAACACATTAGCAGTCAGCTCAGTCATTTCATTATTGTTGTTTTTTTTTTGTCTTGCCTAACCCCCCCCCCCCCCCCCCCCCCCCCCCCCCCCCCCCACTTCTTGTTTCTCATGTTCATTTGCTTTGTCTGCGGAAGATCTAAAGCCCGAAACACGTTGCTTGTGCGTTGTAAGGTGTTGTGTTTGGCGATTTGGTCACCACCCACCTGTCTCTGTTGATTCCAATCCGGCCGGCAGTCCACTGTGCTTTCCTGGATTATTCTACTAGTAGTAAATACAGAATAGAAATGATCGGTCATCTAACAACCGGAAAATATTATCATTGTATCTGATTATAATCATTATCATCATCATCAGTTAATATCAATAACAATATTTTTAAAACCTCAAACAAACATACCAAAAAACATTAAAACCTCAAACATACGAAAAAACAAATCATTACTTGGGACAGCACAATATCAATCGTGGTGTGCGCACATGTGAATAAAACCAAGCCACTGTCAAATCAAGATACAGCTGAGTTCTATCGTCGGAAAGTTTGTGTATGTGTTCAGAAGCGTAGTCTACCGCGCCATCTTTGGTTCATTGACGTCAGCTTGTTCTCTCTCGGCCAGTCGAAACGCGTTCTGTCAGTTTAGACGGTGCGACATGTGAGACGCGGTTGTAGACGCTACGAATCGCAAGGACGTTTAGCGAATTCTGCAAATCAGGTAGACCGACCGTCTTCCTGCTCCTTACACAAATCCACAGTTTTCATGTGATCTCTGACTGTGGCATAGTGACGTCTTGGCATACTGTCCAAAGCAAGAGCGACACTTTTCTGCAGTAGACGGTCAAATAATCACATTTTTCATGCAACAGTATGGCGAAGCGAAACGACGTGAGGATTCGAGGCAGGCTTGATGGGGGAAGGGTCGGAATTTGGGGGGCGAGGGGATGGAGGGGGGAGTACAGGGGAACAGCTAGTATTAATGCATTTGACTGCATGAGACAAAGGTCAAAGTTTTAAAACAACGTTAACTCCGATTCCGCATCTTTTTATTTAAATCAGAATTCGCATACTCTTTCATAAAAACAAAGTATTAAGATGTCAGGGCGAGAAGCTTTCTCTTATCCTCTACCCCATCACAATCCCTATCTCCACCCTCCCTGCACCAGAGCTTGCGTCGTCCTCTGATAGACGAAACGCGTTCTGAACTGCAACTCTCGGGGGTCGACAGAGCCAAACAAGTGTGTTTTCTGGTCCCTTTCAGCCGTCAGACGCATGTCTTCTGGTCCTTTTCAGAGTAACAAGCGTGTCTTCTGGTCCTTTTCAGAGTAACAAGCGTGTCTTCTGGTCCTTTTCAGCAGTAACGAGCATGTCTTCTGGTCCTTTTCAGCAGTAACAAGCGTGTCTTCTGGTCCTTTTCAGCAGTAACGAGCATGTCTTCTGGTCCTTTTCAGCAGTAACGAGCATGTCTTCTGGTCCTTTTCAGCAGTAACGAGCGTGTCTTCTGGTCCCTTTCAGCAGTAACAAGCGTGTCTTCTGGTCCTTTTCAGCAGTAACAAGCGTGTCTTCTGGTCCTTTTCAGCAATAACGAGCATGTCTTCTGGTCCATTTCAGCAGTAACGAGCGTGTCTTCTGGTCCTTTTCAGCAGTAACGAGCGTGTCTTCTGGTCCTTTTCAGCAGTAACGAGCATGTCTTCTGGTCCTTTTCAGCAGTAACGAGCGTGTCTTCTGGTCCTCCTTTTCAGCAGTAACGAGCGTGTCTTCTGGTCCTTTTCAGCAGTAACGAGCGTGTCTTCTGGTCCTTTTCAGCAGTAACAAGCGTGTCTTCTGGTCCTTTTCAGCAGTAACAAGCGTGTCTTCTGGTCCTTTTCAGCAGTAACAAGCGTGTCTTCTGGTCCTTTTCAGAGTAACAAGCGTGTCTTCTGGTCCTTTTCAGCAGTAACAAGCGTGTCTTCTGGTCCTTTTCAGCAGTAACAAGCGTGTCTTCTGGTCCTTTTCAGAGTAACAAGCGTGTCTTCTGGTCCTTTTCAGAGTAACAAGCGTGTCTTCTGGTCCTTTTCAGAGTAACAAGCGTGTCTTCTGGTCCTTTTCAGCAGTAACAAGCGTGTCTTCTGGTCCTTTTCAGCAGTAACAAGCGTGTCTTCTGGTCCTTTTCAGCAGTAACAAGCGTGTCTTCTGGTCCTTTTCAGCAGTAACAAGCGTGTCTTCTGGTCCATTTCAGCTGTAACAAGCGTTTCGACCTCTTGGGTCTTCTTCAGAGGTCGAAATGCATCGTGTCTTGTGTACTTTGTTCGTCAATGTCCTCGGCGGAAACTAACCACCACTCTTTCTAAACTTTGCTTCGTTCTCCGCCATCAGTCGCTCCCATTTTGAAATTTTGTAACAAGCGTGTCTTCTGGTCCTTTCCAGCAGTAACAAGCGTGTTTTCTGGTCCTTTTCAGCAGTAACAAGCGTGTTTTTCTGGTCCTTTTCAGCAGTAACAAGTGTCTTCTGGTCCTTTTCAGCAGTAACAAGCGTGTTTTCTGGTCCTTTTCAGCAGTAACAAGCGTGTTTTCTGGTCCTTTTCAGCCGTAACAAGCGTGTTTTCTGGTCCTTTTCAGCCGTAACAAGCGTGTTTTCTGGTCCTTTTCAGCCGTAACAAGCGCGTCTTCTGGTCCTTTTCAGCCCGTACCAAGTGTATCTTCTGGTCCTTTTCAACCGTAACAAAGTGTGTCTTCTGGTCTTTTTCAGCTGTAACAAGTGTGTCTTCTGGTCCTTTTCAGCCGTAACAAGTGTGTCTTCTGGTCCTTTTCAGCCGTAACAAGTGTGTCTTCTGGTCCTTTTCAGCCGCCGTACAAGTGTGTCTTCTGGTCCTTTTCAGCCGTAACAAGTGTGTCTTCTGGTCCCTTTTAACCGTAACAAAGTGTGTCTTCTGGTCTTTTTTTAGCCGTAACAAGTGTGTCTTCTGGTCCTTTTCAGCAGTAACAAAGTGTGTCTTCTGGTCCTTTTAAGCCGTAACAAGCGTGTCTTCTGGTCCTTTTAAGCCGTTAACAAGCGAGTCTTCTGGTCCTTTTAAGCCCTAACAAGCGTGTCTCCTGGTCCTTTTCAGGCGGTCACATACGCATTTCTTTGGTTTATTTCAGGCTGTGACAGGCGTGTCTTTTGGTTCATTTCAGGCCGTCATGGACGTATCTTGTGGTCCATTTCTGCGTCTGCTTACTTACAGAACTACCTTTAGCATTCCATGATTTCCAGATGTGGGAAGTGCGTTTTGTAACATCTGATTTCTGGTTGTCTTGCTTTCCATTTCGTTTAAAAGTCTTTACTTTGCTCAAGAAAAAGAAGAGAAAGAAAAGAAATGAGCTTGTTGTTAACTGTGTTTATAATGGGAAGGCGTTGAGTGTCCCTTGTTATCATTGGTATGATGACTGTCTGTCTGGTAGTGCATTGTGGCGACCATTGAGGAATCGGTCATTAACTGGCACTGCCAGCGTGGTCAGTTTGAATGACTGCTGTGATCGGAGTGGCTGATGGAAGAGGAGTAGTGGACAGCGTCCACGTTGCCCCACTGTCCTCTCTCCACCGCCTCGGCTGGTGTCGGCGTATTTTGAGAACACAGCGCGTGTTGAGAAAGATGTTTCTGGCTATCCGAAAAATAACACCAGTCCACGTTTACTCTGGACTATACTTGTACTTTCACGAGGAGAACTACTACCGTAGACTATTGGTCGATACACTAAGGCCGTAACTGCTGCAGCTCAGTACGTGTGTTATTTTTATTTATGAATACATTATAGTAGTTTTAAAAAAAAGACATTCAACACATACGTCCATACGAATACATGCCTGATGTTAACAAACGCATGCGTGCGCGCATACACACATCCACACGAACGCACACACACAAAACACGCATGCACGCAGGCTTGCAGGCAGGCACACACACACACGTGTGTGAGGGACGGGGGAGGGTTTCGCATACATGGCAGCAGAAACCTATGATAGTCATAATAATAATAATAATAACGTACATTTATAGAGCGCCCTTTCTCACTAGAGCTCACAGCGCTTTACAATAATCAACTATAAACATTTAACATTCGTTTACACAACGGGCTGCCTACCTGGGTAGTGACGACTGAAGAGCTGCCAGCTGGCGCTTCATTTAGTCGTTTCCCTTATCATCCAGTCAGTATCGTTCAATATCGATCACTCATTTTCCTTACTTCCTTCATTCTTTCCATTTCTCACTCAGGGTGCATGTTATGTGTAACGTGTCATCCATACCAACGGCAAAACTGGCCTACTCTTTCCGAATGTTGGTGATGGGATTTTACGTGTGTGCAAGATGTTATGCGTGCGTTCACACACGGAACCTCGGTTTATAGTCTCATTCGAAGGACTGTATGGGAAATGGAGTCAGAACCAATGACTTTTTAGATATTCGTTTATTATTATCATCTTACTGCAGAAACCAGTGCACTGTGGTTTCATAGTTCAGCAGTTGGGGTGGAGCGTATATGGGCCACCCACTTGACATCACTTTGAAGACGAGATCGAAAGCGAAAGCGCAGATCGTAACAGAGTCTGCGACACCTCTTCTGCTATTGTAGGTATTTTTTAACGCTAACAACGTTATCTCACCAACAATACTTCCGCTACTCCTGTTTGTTGTTGGAAGCGTTAAACTCGTGCAGTTCAGTGTTTCACCCACTCAGGGACTATGAGGACGGAACGGGACTATAAATCGCGCACCGGGTCCGTGAGAAGCGCGTAACCTCGCGCTGTTTATCACGGCCAGCCCGTGCCAGCGCCGCCAATTCATTCCCCGTCACCTCTGACCTGACACTGGCCGCAACATCAACCAATCAAATGCAGCACAAGGCGGGCTCGCGTGTCACGTGACTTGCGGTTGGCGAGGTCAAGTTGGGGCGCGCGTGCCGAGGTCAGAGCGGTGTTCTTGGATTTGATTGGATTTTCCCTGCGCACGTGCCAGCGGTCGCCTTTTGTGATGATTGGGGATGTTTCGGTTGTGGAGACGAGAATTGTTGCCCTCGTGTGTGTGTGTGTGTGTGTTTCCCCATTGATGTCCAAATGTGGGAAACGAGATGGTCGAACCGAGATCTGGATTGATTTAGAGTACACTTTTCGCAGTACACTTTGCATGTTACTGTTCGAGAAAGAGCACGGGCTTAAACAAATACAGGAGGTACGAGCTGTGTCTCCCATACATCACATAAAAATATGGGTTCGATTTGACGCTTCCCACTAAAGAGTACATTGTTTGGATCGCGGTATAAATCTGTTACAGAGAGAGAGAGAAGGGTCATTTTGCGCGTGTATGTCACAGTTAAGATACGATTTTCGAGCTCAAGCACCATCATGAAACATGGCCTTCGCTCGTTGCGCACCTCTCACCCCCACCCCCGAAGCTAGAAATTTCAACTCTGTGTGTGTGTGTGTGTGTGAGTGTGTGTGTGCGCGCGCGCGTGCGCACGTGTGCGTGTGACACAGAGAGACAGACAGAGACAGAGACGGAGAAAAATATGTATCCCTAGCAAACTTTGAGGGGTGAATCATTATTCTTTTGCCGCTGGAGTTCGGACTTAACGATGTAGATCTACATTCTCCCCGCTCTCCCCTACCATTCTTCTCGACCCTCTCTCCCTTTTCTCCCGATCCCCAATTGTATATCTGATGAACGCGGCCAACACATCCTTTTTTTGTCTTTTTTTATTTAAAAAAAACAAAAACAAAAAACGGCCTAGTTAAAGTGCCTCTTCTCCTCCTCCCTTTGTCTCAATCTCATCCACTGGCGTGTAGCATGGACACAATATCTCGTTCACGCTCTGTGGAAAGAATAGTTATTCTATTCCGTCTGTAGAGAGCCCAGTAATTCACATCGAGACAAAGACAGCTGCCAAAATGGACGTTTCCTCCTCACGTAACTTCGGTCGGCGGTTTATGAGAATTAACCCAACAGGATACCATGTCTGTTAGAAAGTTCGGAGATGGGGGGGGGGGGAGAGGGCGTCTGTTCAGAAAAGAAAGCTGACGGCTTGATATTTGTCTTAATGTATGCCAGCGGTAGGTAACAAAGCACGTTTCGTTTTCTTAGAGGAACACAAAACTGGATGTAGGCGAGTTAAAACTCCAGTCTCGCATCCTCTCTCTTTTCGCTGCTGTAGGTTCTGTCCTAAGACGAGCGATAGGCCGCTTGCGGTGCTCTGTACGCTGCAGAGAAGCCGGGAGCCAAAGGATCCGTTTTGCTGCGCGTGACAGCAGCCCATCACTGGATTCTCCTGGCAAGTGTGTACATTTCGCCCGCCCCCCCCCCCCCCCCCCCCCCCCCCCCCTGGCAAGTATGTACATTCGCCCCCCCCCCCCCCCCCCCCCCCCCCCCCCCTCATTTTTGACTTGGATTGTTGGCTTTGTTGTTGGAGCCGCGTAACTGGGGCTGGGTTCTGTTCAGTCCATGTTGATGCCCTCGTGGATTGTCGGCCCTCGGGTAGGCATGTCACTTTCTCGTTCCGACCCAGTCACAGCAATGCCTGCCTTCTGTGGCAGTTTTTTTCCCCCTCACGAAGGTAACGTTTTCCATCCGCGTCTGATGATGGATTGGTCGGTCTATCAGCTCGTTTACACATACTGCTTACTGGATGGTTTTTCACACTACTTGGAGAAAAGACGGGCTTTGAAGCTTTGGTATGGATTTGTGGTGTGATCCGGGATCCGTTCTGCCTTGGTGCAGGCTTTTTTTTTTCCCCCCCCAAGTGTACTTCTAGTTACTGTTGTGAGTGAATGATAGAGGGCAGACAATTTGAAAGTGAACGATGAGGGCAGACATTTTGTGAGCGAACGATGGAGGGCAGACATTTTGTGAGCGAACGATGGAGGGCAGACATTTTGTGAGCGAACGATGGAGGGCAGACATTTTGTGAGCGAACGATGGAGGGCATACTGTTTGGGAGTGAACGATGAGGGCATACTGTTTGGGAGTGAACGATCGATGGCAGACTATGAGTGAACGATGGAGGGCAGACTATTTGTGAGTGAACGATGGAGGGCAATTTGTGAGTGAACGATGGAGGGCAGACTATTTGTGAGTGAACGATGGAGGACAATTTGTGAGTGAACGATGGAGGGCGGACTCTTTATGAGTGAACGATGGAGGGCAGACTATTTGTGAGTGAACGATGGAGGGCAGACTTTATGACTGAACGATAATGGATGGCAGACTATTTATGAATGAGCGATAGATGGCAGACAATTTGTGAGTGAACGATGGAGGGCAGACTGTTTATGAGTGAACGATGGAGGACAGACTATTTGTGAGTGAATGATGGAGGGCAGACTATTTGTGAGGGAACGACCGATGGCACAAGTTCAACAGCATATGCATAGGTGACATACAACACACAGCGTAAATGATTTGTGCGAAGTCGCTAGGCAGCGTCAACCGCCTTGAAGGACTAGGACACACGCACGCACACGCACACGCACACACGGATTAATTTACCGCTCTTTCCCTTGATTCGGGTGCCGTCCAGTTCAGAGAGAACAAGGAGGGAGGGAGAGGCTGACAACAGACGTTACGTTTAGGATCGACACCAGCAGTGCAGTACCGCACCGAAGCTCCAACACCGCTTCAGACACACTCGAGGGTTGGGTCCCCCTCTCCACATCGTTTTGCTCTACCAATTGTCCGCAGAAAAAACCGAAAAAGAGCCAGTCAAAGCCCTCTCCTCCTCCTCTGTCAGGGAGAAACAGTTCGCGGCAGACGTTCTCCAGGCTCAGGGATGGAAGTAGTAGCCGTGTCAGCAGGAATAGTTCAATCATTTTGTGTCATGACCGTTGGAAATCTCTGGGATTGTACGTCGATTATTTTTTCATCGCCTTTTGGAAATTTGTACAGTTTTGTACAGTGACCATTCGAATCTTCTTAAACAATTCAATTTTGTTTTGTTTTGTTTGTTTTTTGTTTGTTTGTTTTGCAACGACCATTCGCAACCACGAGCGTACAACATTTTATTCAGTTCTTATTGGAAGCATCTAAGAAAATACATTTTGTGCAACAACCGTTGAAAAATTCTCAGACTATATTATTTTTGGTGCAATGACCATTGAAAACTTCTCAGGCCATGCACTATTTTGTGCACTGGCTACTTCCCAGATCGTTTATTTTTTATGCAGTGACCACTGAAAAATTCTGAGGGTACACATTCTTTTGAGCGATGACCATTAGAAACTTTTCAGATAGTACATTTCTGTGTAATGACCACTGAAAGCATTTCGGACTGCATATTATATAGTTTGTGCAGTGACCACTGGAAACGTCTCAAGTTGCACATATTGTGCAGTAGTCATTGGAAACTTGTCAGCTGGATGATTGTTATGCCGGTCTGCTCACTATTTTGTACATTGACCACTGGAGACTTGTCAGACTGCATACTATTTTATTTTTCATTTTTTGCAATGACCATTGGGAATGTTTGTTTGAATGAGCCGTCACCGCGTGCGTTCTAGTCCATCTCGTCTGTTAAAACCGTGAAACCATCATGCGCCGAGTTTATCGCTTGATGAATCATAAAGAGAAAGAAAGAAAAAAAAAACGAGGGGGGGGGGGGGGGGGGGAGACGAGAATCTCGTGGACAACACATAGCAGATTCCTGCCCTGTGCATAAACCAAAAATGCAGCTAACATTGTCTGCGCCACTATCTCTATTGTTTGAAATTGTGCAAGTACGTGTGTCAGGGCGCATGATATGCAAACTCTGTGCATCTGTCCGTCCCCACTAGGGAGAGTCGGCGTGTGGTTGAGTGCGTGAATGCGCTTCCTGCCCACCACGAATAATGTAAAAATGGCTCATATCATGATCCCAGAGCTTTCTCGTCTCCAGCCATCAAATGCCTACACTCTTGCTCGCTCTGCCTTTCGTTCCCTAGCATGGAAACGCACACATACGAATACAGTCAGCAAAACTTTATTCAGTTCATTAATGCCTCCCAACAATGGCGTTTAACACAATCTACACAAAACATACCTGCGCACATTAGCAGCCTGCTTTCACAACAAGAAAAGTTAAAAAAAAAAAAAACAAAAACAGGCGCAGCAATGAAAGACTCAAGCAGTCTCTGTACTGGATTTACTGGCAATTGTACAATTAAAAAAAAAAAAAAGCCGTTGTAAAAATAAATTTCCGTGTTGGAACTAGGAATCACGTAAGAATGGGGAACCCATCAGAGAGAGAGCGAGCATGTATACACAAGAATCGAGGACAGCATATTTGCCCCCGCGCGCGCGTGTGACAGAGAGAGGAGAGACAAGAGTGTATGCAACAGAGAGCAGTTTTTAGCAAGTGCAACTGAATGAATAGCAAATAACTGAAATGACGCACACACAAAAGGTGCAACACAAAAAGTCGAGAAAAAAAAAACACTTCAGCAGCCAAAGTTCACTGTTCCAATGTTATGATCACTAACCAGTGCCGTTCTGACGGAGAGGAAAGTCTCTCACCTTTAGCAGTCTGTGGTGTTAGCCCTGAGATACGGCTTCCAGGATAGACTTACCGACTGGCATACCTCGATGCTGGTTACTAACCCACCCATTTCTCTCCAGGTTATCCTCGTCCAGAACCATCTTTCTCCAGTCTACACATTTCATCTGTGATTGGAATACCACAAAACCCATTTTTACTCTAGGCAGCTGTGTTAAGTCGATGATAGACCATCAAAAGAAGTCGCAACAAATCTCAAAACGATTCAGCCCAACTGTCTAGACACGCTGTTGATCTCGCCCGTTGACCTGCGACGTGTGTACTTCTGTGTCTTACGTCCTCTGGTTACAAGTTTTGCATTCTGGTAAAGCATGCTATGGCACAGTGTCTGCAGCGGTCATGAACACACGCAATGTCCACCCCAACCACGGTTTTCAGGCATGGAACGAAAAAAGAGAAGCCACACGATTCAGCAGCATGACGGATGCTGGCCTAGTCGACAGCTGAAGCAGACGGCATGTAGGAAACGCGTTATTTACCCCCCCCCCCCCCCCCCACCTCACGAGCCGTAGTCCTCTCACACACAGATGGACACAGTATTGACAAACTAATTCGGTATTGCGAGTGACTGCTGCAGTGAGAGAGGTCTCGTCTACTCCGTCACAGAGATCCTGGGAGACACTCTTATTGCGTACAGTAGGAGACCACGTGGACTGGTCAGACCTGGAGTGGTAGTCATAGTTACCAATCGTTGAGAAAAAGTACGTTAGAAATCAAGTCACACCAAGATGCCTAAAAAAAGTTTTTCTTTTCTTATTGCCAGCAGAATGATGCTTTTTGTACACTGAATGATGACTAATGATGTGATCCACTTCATGACCGTCAATATCAATGAGGGTATGACCCAAATTTTTATACACTGTATGACTGACAACGTTGTCATCCTCTCGATGACACATGGGTATGAATGGCGCCGCAAGGGGAGTGAATCTGTCTCCTACTACGGGGGTCCCCCTCTCCCACGGGGCCACACAAAAATCAGCACCGACAATGACATCTGTTCCCTCCATCGAGAGTCTTCAGTCAGATCGCACAAAGACGACCTCGTTCCGCCATGTACGCGAGGTAAAAGGGGGAGGGGAGAAACCAGCCCTACGAGCAAATGGTACACAGTCTTTTTTTTTCTCTTCTCGGAGGGGGACAGGTTCATAGAAGGACCGGGGTCTGTGGTCCACGTCTCTGGAACAGCCGGCCGGTCAATGCTGCTGGCAGCAAAGGACTGCCTTTAAAAAATACAAGGAAAAAAAAACACACACGTCGATGATCACAGATAGTTCTCGTCACTGGTCAGCCAAGACGGGCCCGCCTGGCATCTGCAACAAACCACATTCGCGCAATAATGTGTTAGGCGATTCAGGACGGTTCGTACAAAAACGAAGTCATTCAATCGAAGACAAAACGATAAACAAAAAGAAAAAAAAAAAAAACTTCGCCTGGTACAAAGTCGTCTTTTTTGATGGGAGGGAGGAGGGGCGCGGTGAGGAAAGTGGAAGTGGGTCGCAGAGGGGGGGGGGGGGGGGAGAGGTGGTGGTGCGGGAGGGAGATTGTCCTTAATCAAAGTTACGATCAGACGGCCTGACAATGAGTGAAAGTGACACGAGGGGGGTCAGGAGGCACGACAGGGCGGCCCCTCCACCCCACCAAAAGGCAAAACACCCGTATCCCCGACCCCCCGCACCAAGTGGTCCCTCACACTAAACGATCCAATGATGTTCCCATCCCGAGTCCTCCTGGGGGGGGGGGGGGGGGGGGGAGAGAGAGAGACTTAGCAGTGACAACTATCCAAGTTTTCTTTTTTGTGCGTGTCTTCCAATGACGCCGTGATGCGGGCGAGGGCGCTAACAAGGGTCAAGATGGCGGCCAATTGTTGGGGAAAGGGCGGGTAATGGTTACAAGGGCCCGACAGTCCAACAGCACTCCCAGCACGGGCTGGGGGCCCTCCCGGAGGGGCGGCACCAAACGAGGGACTAACTAGGCACCGCGGGACAAACACGGCCTGACAAAAGACGGCTTCTTCAAACACCGGGGTTACACCCAGTCTGTCTTCATTTTTCATGATCCCCCCCTTCCCCAATTCCACTGGCTCTGTGTGTGTGTGTGTGTGTGTGTGTGTGTGTGTGTGTGCGTGCGTGCGTGTGAGTGATAGCGCACGCGCATGCCCGTGCGTGCGGGGTTTTTTCGCGATTTCAATCTGGGGACCAGGTTCCAACAAAACAGTAAACAGAGAATACGTTGGTCCACATCCACTGACTTGTACGAAAGACGGATCAGTGAAACAAGAAATGTGATCGAAAAGTGCGAAATCCAAGTGAAAGTTAATATTTATGAAAAGAGAAAACATACATACACGAAACATACGGGTGATGGTTCATGTTTTGAAATATTCCCCCACCCCAAGAAAAAAAATTCTCGTACGCACCAGTACCAATAACAAAAAAAAATATAATAATAATTAAAAAAAAAACCGAATGCCCCTCCCCAACCAACCCCCTCTTTCCCGCGGAGTGACTGTAAGCACATCTTTCCCATGGGCACTGGGAACTGACTTCAACGGGATGACAGCCTGATATGGCCCCCTATCGTTGGCTGGGCTGTGATCGACATGAACTGAATTCCTCGGGGAAGAAAGGGAATGATCTGAACAAAGATATGTGTGAATAAAAAACAAAACGTGAACACAGCACACACACACACACACACACACACACAGATTCTGAGCCTACAGAAAAACGAAACAAAAAAGACAAATGCTGTAGACTATTTCCATACCAACACAACTCTCCAGACAAAAAACGCCAATGATAATACGAAGCGAGAGCCGGCAAATTGGGGGACAGCCCCATAAACGCAAGGAGACAATTTTTCACGTGCGGCTCTCCAAGCAGGGTGGGCGAGGGGGGAAAGGCTGTCTCCATGGCCTCTAGGTGTCGGGGCGGTGTCTGCAGCCCGGACAATGACCACAAGATTGACGACCTCGGGGACCCTGGTTAGGGCCCATAGACAGGAAGCGGGCAGACAAAGGCGGGCTCCCCAAAAAACCAGGCGGCTCCTCTCCGCCACATCTTCGTCTTGCAACCATCTGGTCGTCTGCTGCCTCTCCTCGCCCCCTTCCCCTCAAATTACAACGTGTTGGCCAAGACGGATGAGTCCTTGTTCAACGCTGATAAACGACTCCCCTGGCCTCTGTCATTAGCTCAGAGAGAGAGAGAGAGAGAGAGAGAGAGAGAGACTTGACTTTGCGTTCGCCGACTTTATCTTTGTGCGAGTCCCGTCGTCATTCTACTTGGAGAATGTTTCGGGTCAAACTCCTGTTCTTCAGGCCGTACGATCGCGGAGATCCGAAATGCACGTGCTGCTCACTCTAAGCCGAACCCTCGCGTCACCTTGATTTGCCCTGTCACACACATCTTATCACAGTTAACAAGGTAAGTGGATATTGCATGAAAGCCTGATGTAAATACGTTTGTGGCGTTTATAGCGCTGCAGAGCCCACTCTTTGTCTTTCCTATCTATCTCTCCATCTGACCATCTACTTTTATGTCTGTGCCCCCTCCTCCCTCTCCCTCCCCTTCAAACGGTTGACCGATCCACAATCTCGCCCACCGACTAACCGTCAAACGATCACACACACACACACACACACACACATATATATATATATCCCCCCGCCCATTCTTCCCAACTGGCCAACCAGCCGACTAACTCGCCTTTTGTCCAACAGACTGAACGACGATCAGGTAACGACTGTTTGAACACAACTGTGTTCGACCTACTGACTCGAGGTGACCGACCTTCTGAGTGTCTGTCAGACTGTCTGATGGGGGATATTTCACAAAAGCCCAAACAGAGAGATACGGGGTCAAAGACAGAACGAAAACAATCTTTTCTTCTTTTTTTTTTTTTTTTAATTGAGGGGAAACAGCTCACAAGATCTTTAAGCCTTGCCCTACATAAAAACTGTGATGATAACATACAAATGGGAGTAGTAAAACTAATGGGGCGAGGGAAAGGTTGAAGTATAGCCATCATGTGTGCATACTCTAACATCACGGTCAATGCTCTCTCTCTCTCTCTCTCTCTCTCTCTCTCTCACACACACACACACACACACACACACACACACACACACACGAGACAGGAACGGGGAAGAGGCGACAAGCGGGGACAGGTTGACGGGAGAAGGGGGTAAGAAATAAGGGGAAGGGGGAGGCGGCTGAGAAAAAGAACTAAGTAAAACGCAAAAACCACTGTCAGTGGAGGAAACTGAATATAATACAGTAATAAATAAATACAGGGGAGAGGATAGGGAGACGCATGGGGGGACAGAGAGAGAGAGATCAGATACAAGTTTGAAAATATGAACACTATGCACTACGTACGGTTGCGGCAAAACGACGCAGGTGAGATGCAGTAGGCGGCTACAGAGATCGGAAGGTCAGAAATGGAAAGAGAGGGGAGGAAGGAGAGCATGGCAAGGGGGGAGGGGGGAGGGGGAGGCTGCCTAAAAGAAGGAATTTGATTCATAATGCTGAGTTTGCAAATTCCATCATTAGATATGTACGCTTGAAAGCATTCAGACCAGTTTCAACATAAAAAAATAGCTCATTCTGTGCTCCAAAAGAAACCACCAGAATAAATGAGACTAGATGTGAAAAGATCGATTTGAAACAAAGGAAGAATGCGAACATGGCAATGACGACTGACAAAGAATTATGCCAGAAGTGGTAAAGATTGTGACACAATTTTAAACATGAACATAGCTTTATATCTTAAGTTTTGAGTGAAATGGCAGGATGCTGTGTGCCAGTCCGACAACAGTTTTTAGAAGATACAGGACTGATGTCAGAGTACATCTATAAAGACTTGATAAATAGTTTTTTTGTTTCTTTTTTTTTTTTTTTTTTTTTTTTTTTTGGGGGGGGGGGGGGGGGGGGGGGGGGGGGGGGGGGGGGGGGGGGGGGGGGGGGGGGGGGGGGGGGGGGGGGGGGGGGTAATAATATCTATGACATATTTTACGGTGGGACAAATCTTTCCATAGACATTTTAAGAGAAACCATGAGGGAGGGGAAGGGGGGTGGTCGTTTGCGACCGTCAAGTTAAATGAAAGAGTTAAATGACTCGTTTGGGGTCAAGACAAGGACTGTCGAGGATCAACAGGTCCTTTTTGTAACCTTAAATACAGCATCTGTGATAGCGTTGTACGGGGGAAATGGATTTCATATCTCTGGTCACTGACAACAGGATTGAGGTGTTGCAACTTGTCCATCCAGAACTTCCTCAGTCGGTCTCTTGCAGATCCACCCTCCACTGTACCCTGCAGAATGATCGCAGGCAGGGGACTCACGGTGAAATACATGCCAGCTCTCCTCTGAACCCTGAAGAACGTTGGTGTAAGACAGAGTCATGGCCAGATACACATCTAGGCTCCACTGTACCGTGAAAAATGTGCCAAGACTGGGAGTCGTGATGAAATGCTCAAGTCCACCCTCCACTGAACCCTGTAGAATGGTCTTGAAAGCGAGTCTTGGCAAGATACATGTCCAGGCTCCATTGAACCCTGCAGAATTGTCTCTTGGCGAGATACAGGTCTATCCTCCAATTAACTCTATAAGATAGTCTTGGACGAGGAACCAGGGCGAAATATGTCTCCATCGTACTCTGCAGGATATTCCTGCTGAGGGAGCCATGGTGAAATACACTAGTTACTCTGTAGAATGTCTTGCTGTGGGAGCCATGGTGAAATACACTAGTCACTCTGTAGGATGGTCTTGCTGTGGGAGCCATGGTGAAATACACTAGTCACTCTGTAGGATGGTCTGCTTGCTGTGGGAGCCTTGTGAAATACACTAGTTACTCTGTAGGATGTCTTGCTGTGGGAGCCTTGGTGAAATACTACCTCTGTAGGATGGTCTTGGTTTGAGAGCCTTGGTGAAATACACTAGTTACTCCGTAGGATGGTCTTGCTGTGGGAGCCATGGTGAAATAGCCCAGTTACTCTGTAGGAGGGTCTTGCTGTGGGAGCCATGGTGATATAGACTAGTTACTCTGTAGGATGTCTTGCTGTGGGAGCCATGGTGAAATACACTAGTTACTCTGTAGGATGTCTTGCTGTGGGAACCATGGTGAAATACACTAGTTACTCTGTAGGATGTCTTGCTGTGGGAACCATGGTGAAATAGGCTAGTTACTCTGTAGGATGTCTTGCTGTGGGAACCATGGTGAAACAGACTAGTTACTCTGTAGGATGTCTTGCTGTGGGAACCATGGTGAAACAGACTAGTTACTCTGTAGGATGTCTTGCTGTGGGAACCATGGTGAAACAGACTAGTTACTCTGTAGGATGTCCTGCTGTGGGAGTCATGGTGAGCCCTGTCCTGGACAGAGCCATGGCGAGATACATGTCCACACTCGGTGTATCCTGCAGAGTGTCTTGGATGGGATTTATGTCCATTCTCCATTGTACCATGTAAAATGCTCTTGGGAAGAAAGCCGGGGCGGGATAATCTCCACCCCTCTAAAGTAATACGGAGGACTGTCTTGGACAGGGAGTCAAGGCGAGATACATCTTCAGGACCATCCTACAGAGGTTAGTCATGGTAAGATACACATTAAACACTGTAGAATGGTCTTGGACAGGGAGTCATGGAGCGAGATATGTCCGTCCATCCACTTTATCCTGTACAATGATGAAAGACTGGGGAGTACATATGAGCATATTGGGGAAGTCGGTGGAAGAGGACAGAGGGTCGTAGACAACTAATACTAAAAACTGAAAACAAAGAAGGTGCTAGGGATGACGTGGGGGAATCGATCAAAGTGCAGCTGAAAGAGACATGATGATTACTGAACCTGCTGACAGACGCAGTGAAGCACACAAAGGTAGTGTTAAGAGTTGTTTTGGACGACAAAAGTTCAGCCTATGGCTATGCAGTGCTGACGGAGGGCTCTGACGACGGAAAACTGATGTGCAATTGGTCAAGTCCGAAGACAAGAGCTGTAATTTACCTGCAGCTGTACAGAGCTGACGAAGTTTGTAGAGACACAAAGGTGACATATAGACTTGGTACAGAACGAACCTATATAGCTTACCTGCTGTAATACAGTGCTGAAGGGAGCTCTACAGACGCCAGGTAGTTTGCAGAGTTGGTAAAGACAAGAGCTACAGCTTGCCTATTGTTATTCAGTACTGCCAGAGGCTGTAGAGTGACAGAGTTAGTGTTAGACAGAAAGGAGTTATAGCTCACCTGCTGCTATACAGTACTGACGGAGGCTCTGGATGACACGGACGTGGTGTCGTCCTGGTCGCTGTGACTAAGCTGCAGTGTCTCCTCTTCCTTTCGCTCCTTCAGCGCCATCTGGTAAGCGATTTCGAATGCTTCGCCCAAGGTCAGAATGATCTCGCCTGCCTGCTCCTGAAAACAGATCATGGAAAACCCGAATGCATTTCTCTCTACCGTTTGGCAGCACTGTAGACAAAAGCGAAAAAGGAAAGATGAAAAAAAAAAGTTGGAAACGAAGTCATAAGCCCCTCTGTAATGCGTGCGCACTGCCTCGTGACTGAACTGCATTAGAAGACTTAGATATTGAAAAATGTCCATTGTGACAACTGATCCCGCCCCGAATTCAACGGTTTCGTTCCCAGGCTACAATGCATCTCAATAAAATTTAATTGATAAAAGACTGAAAGGCGTAAACACATGTTGAGGAAAGCTTGTCCTCATCAGAGGTCGCAGCATGCCCCCACCAGAACGCAAACCACTGTGCCACATAGGTGGCGTTTTACACCTCCATGTGATGATATTTGTCACCCCCATTCTCCCGTCTTTCTCTCGGTGCCACTGTCCTTTCCCCCCCCATTTGTCACCCCAATCACCTGTCTTCTACCGGCCCCATTTTCCTTCCCCACTTTACTGTCTTTCTCCCTACTTGTGCATCCCGCTGCCCCGTCTTCCAATCCCACATTTTATCCGGCTCTCCTGTCTTTCCCCCTATCCCTCTTTTCGCCCCGTTTTCCCCCTATCCCCTATTTTCGCCCCGTTTTCCCCCCCGTCTTTCCCCCTATCCCTCTTTTCGCCCCGTTTTCCCGTCTCCCCCCCCCCCCCCCCCCCCCCCCCCCCATCCCTCTTTTCGCCCCGTTTTCCCGTCTTCCCTCCCTATCCCTCTTTTCGCCCCGTTTTTCCCGTCTCCCCTCCCCCCCCCCCATCCCTCTTTTCGCCCCGTTTTCCCCCCTATCCCTCTTTTCGCCTCGTTTTCCCGTCTTTCCCCCTATCCCCTCTTTTCGCCCCGTTTTCCCCGTCTTTCCCCCTATCCCTCTTTTCGCCCCGTTTCCTGTCTTTCCCCCCCACTTGTGCATCCCAGATCCCGGTCTTTTTCCCTATCCAGCTTTCTGTCTCTCTTCAACTTGTCACCCCCTTTTCTTTCCCCCAAATTGTCACGCCATTTTTCTTGACTTTCCACTTGTCACTCCACTTTCCACACCCACCACTCTCTCTCTCTCTCGTCTTTTTCCTCCATGTATCACCGCACCCTTCTGTCTGTCTCTCACTTGTCACTCCAATCCCCCCCCCCCCCCCCCCCCCCCCGCCCGAAGTCCCTGCACTGTCCCGTCTTTCTCGCTGTTGATCACCCTACTATCCTGTTTTTTTTCTTCCTAGATGTCACCCCACTTTAGTTTTGTTTTTCCTTCTCCCAGCTTTTAACCCCACCGCCCATTCGTCACCCCTCCCTCCTGTCTTTCTCCGCATTCGTCACCCCCTCCCTCCTGTCTTTCTCCGCATTTGTCACCCCTCTGTTCTGTTTCTCTTCTCTCCCCCCCCTGTCCCACTTGCGTATCCATCCCCACCCCCCAGCCAGGTCACCCCCGCTTCATCCCGTCTCTCCATGCCGGAGGACGGATGCAGCACGGGGGATGGGATGTTCCACGGTGTCACTGGGGTCTTTCCTCCCTCCTGATGCAGGAGCCTGTCCCCGGGCCTGTCGCTGAATGGCGAGCCGGGCGGCCCGGCAGCAGGCCTGGCGTAGGCCCCATTGTGGTGTCGGGGGCAGAATTAATCAGCGATTGGCCCTCAGCTGTTTTTGCATGCCGGCCCCGGCACAAAGCCGGCACACACAGCCCGCCTGGGAGCCTCCACTCGAGCGGAACATCGGGGCCTCCCTGCGCCACGGCCAGGAATTGCCCTGGTCACTGTGGCGAAAATTCTCACCCCCTAGCAACCTTCCCACCCCACCCCACCCCACTCCTGAAATACCCTCACCCCCGCACTCCATCTGCCCCCCCCCCCTCCCCCCACTCTTTACCCCCCCCCTCCCCGTCCACCCTGCTGCAGCGGCAGAGGCCAGCGTTCAGTACTAATGAAATTGTATTGTGCTGCTTGCTACCGCCGCTTGGCCAGCCACTGGTAGGAGAGTCACCTCCCATCCCTCCTGTACCGAGTGTCTCCCCCCCGCCCCCCACAACAACGCCTCTCGCCTCTCCCCTACCCCCCCCCCCCCCCCCCCCCCCCCCCCCACACACACACTCCCGACATCCTCCTATCTGAAATATGGCGATAGTTGATCAGAGCCGTTTTCAAGTTGGATTCTCTCAATTGACCAAGTAATCAGGCAGAGCTGGTCGCGTGTGTGTGTGTGCACAGTGCTTGTCAGACCATGTCACAGTCACATTCCTGCACATCGTCAGAGTCACGTAGGTGTCGCTGACCAGAGTTCTGTGTTGACAGTTCGTGAGGCACAGCAATTGCGGTTTGACGACCATGCCGGATTTAAAAAAAAAAAAAAAAAAAAAAAAAGGGGGGGGGGGAGCATGGAAGATCGTCTCACCTTATATCGCGTCTCCGGGGGCAACCCGTACTGGAGTCGGACTTTGGTTGGGTGCTTATAAGGCAGCTGACCCATTTTTCTCCCCCATATTTTTACCTACTATTCACTACCCTGACATTTTTTCCTTTTCACTGCCAGACGCCATATCTACATGCAGAGCCCCCCCCCCCCCCCCCCCCCCCCCCCCCCCCCCCCCGTTCTTTTTCTGATCTCTTCTACACTTCTCAGATCCCTTCTTCCCACCTCTGACCTTGACCTCCTTTACCGATATTTTCTGTAACAGTCCTAGCTCTTTCTTCCCTACTGGTGGAAGCACTGCTATTTCTCTCCTGACAGCTGTTTTGCTTATGATTGATGTTTGTTTCGTAACTTGTTACTTTACACCTTGTTTTGTGTGTCGAGTCATTTTTCAGTGACGCAGCAGTCTGTTTTAGAGTAAATGCACAGCTGTTTTTATAAATGTCACAAAGAAAATACAGCGGTCCAACAAAATCACTTGAACCTGACCCCTTCTTCAGCAACTGTTCTGACCGCAGCAAACTAAATTTGCACAATGTTTTGCCGCCCACGATGCATGTAAACGTAGGCTTTAAGCAGTTACAGAAAACTAGTTTGTTTATTGGTGTTTAAATACTGATGTTCTTTGTGATTTTAAAGCGCTGGCGGTAATTCAGCTGTCGGGAAATCGACAGATAACTCTTTAATTTGATCCTTGTTCGTATTCGTGGCGACAACTGTTTCTGCGCAAACATCTCCGAAGAGATGAAGACTCTTGCAATGCTCCAGCGGTCCCCTTTGTCATCGTACTTGAGCAAGGAGAGGTGTGGTCGACGGTCCACTTGACTGGCAATACGGACCAACTCTTCCCAGCACTTGACAACGTGCAGGTGGAGAACAGGGCGCTCCTTCAACAGCAAGGTCTCCTCCCTCCTGAAGACCTCCAAGCCCTTGACCAAGGGAACAAACTCCTTCCCAACCGCTAGTTCCCCTTAGAGGTCGTCGTCTTCAGACACGGGCCGCCTTCAAGCAGATTGTCAGGGTAATTGTGTTCGCAAACGAACAGCTGTGACCTCTGACCTGGTGAGGAGAGTCCAGTCCTCCCCCCCCCCCCCTCCCCTCGGGCCATGGCAATAGAGAAAACATGCTGTCGGTGGAATGGGGGAGGAATGTGGCTGAAAAGACTCGAGTGGAGTGACCCCCACATCGCTGAGAAAGAAAGGAACTGCACATGCAGGAGTCACAACACCTGGGCATGGAAAGCGTGCCTTAAGTTCCGTCCACTTCCAGCTCTACGCTCGATAAAGACTTCAACTGTCCACATCCCTTTCCTTTTTCTCCCCAACACCCCCAGGTTATAAAAATAACCACGAATGTTTGGCTAATTGCACGATAGGGCGGAGGCCTGTGACGGGGTGGGGAGGGTGATGCCAAAGGTAGGAGGTTAGCAATGTTAGAAAAACTGCTATTCCGAGATTGACGACTGGTTGACATCTTTCATATATATCATGCTCAACGGAAACTTGTATTTTTTTTCTACCTATAAAGGGACTTAATTGTTCCTCAAGTTTAACAAAGACTTGTTTTTATTTAAACACGAAAACAGAGAAAATAACGACTTCCAACTTCCGGTGTCAAAATGACCCACAACTTTTATGTCCTTGAAGGTGACGTCTTTATTGCCAGTTACGGTAAACTTTTATATCCTAGATGATGTCTTTATCATCACTTATGGCCCGACCCCCCACCATCCTTTGTCTCCGTTTTCATTCCGTCGGTCATTCATTTTCATCTTCACATCTGTCTCGGCGCTCTCTCTCTCCCTCCCTCCCTCCCTCGTTTCATTATTGCACCTGTGTGAACACTGCCCCCACCCCCGCGTCAACACCGTCCCCTACAGACGGCACCCTCAACAACGTCCCCTACAGACGGCACCCGTGTCAACACCGTCCCCTACAGACAGCACCCGTGTCAACACCGTCCCCTACAGATGGCACCCGCGTCAACACCGTCCCCTACAGACGGCACCCGTGTCAACACCGTCCCCTACAGACGGCACCCGTGTCAACACACCGTCCCCTACAGACAGCACCCGTGTCAACAACGTCCCCTACATACAGCACCCATGTCAACAACGTCCCCTACAGAAAGCATCCGTGTCAACAACATCCCCTACACAGTACCCATGTGAACAACGTCACTACAGACAGCATCTCTGTAAACAAACGTCTTCTACACACAGCAACCGCGTCAACAACGGTCCCCTACAAAATAGCACGCATGCCAACAACGTCCCTAACAGACAGCACTTGTGTCAACAACGTCCCTACAGACAGCAATGTATAAACAACGTCCCTATAGACAGCACTTGTGTCAACAACGTCCCTTCAGACATCACCTGTGTCAACAATGTCCCTTCAGACATCACCTGTGTCAACAACGTCCCTTCAGACATCACCTGTGTCAACAACGTCCCTTCAGACAGCACCTGTGTTAACAACGTCCCCTACAGACAGCACCTGTATCAACAACGTCCCTTCAGACAGCACCTGTGTTAACAACGTCCCCTACAGACAGCACCTGTATCAACAACGTCCCTTCAGACAGCACCTGTATCAACAACGTTCCTACAGACAGCACCTGTATCAACAACGTCCCTTCAGACAGCACCTGTGTTAACAACGTCCCTACAGACATCACCCTGTGTTAACAACACCCCTTCACGCAGTACCTGTGTCAAAAGCGTTTTCTACAGACAACACTTATGTTGTCAACGTCCTCTACAGACAGTACCTGTGTCAACACGCCCCCTTCACGCAGTGTGTCAGAAGCGTCTGCTACATACAGCACCTGTGTTATCAACGTCCCGTACAGACTGCACCTGTGTAAACCATGTCCCTTACAGACACCCATGTCAACAATGTCCCCTACAGATACCTGCGTCGTCAACGTCCCCAACTGACAGCCTTATCTGTCAAAAGCGTCCCCACACAGATGGTATACCTGTCAACAACAGCCTCAACAGACAGCATCTCTGACAACAAACATCCTTAAAAGACCGCATAGCATGAACGACATCCTCACCAGAAAGCATCTGCCAGCAACCTCAACATACTACCACCACATATCAACGACCCCCTTACCATACAACGGCACCAGTGCCAACAACCACCTCAACAGGCAGCAGGTATCGCCCATCAACAGCATCCTTAACATACTGCGCCTGTCAACTACGTTCTTTAAAAAAGAAAAGCGCCTGTCCACAACGACTGAATAGGCTTCTCCGGGAGCACACACACACACACACACACACACACACACAGAGTCAAACATCGTAGGACGGTCAAGTCTAATCAATGTCGCTGTTCTTGTGTTCAAACAGAGAGAAAAACGTGTTTAAAAATAAAACAAAAACAAAAAACTTTTAAGTGGCAAGACATTACAACAGACTTAGATCCTGAAAAAATACACCTCCCCCTCCTTCCTCTCCCCTCTCGTAAAATATGGGAAGGAAAAGAAAAGCAACAAACGCACACCCCACACACACCATTACTGGGATGAACAGGATGACGAGAGCAACAATAAACAGAATGAAGTACGTGACCTTCAAATGGATATAAAACCATGATACCTCTTTAACTTGTCACGAGTGGGGAAAAGGAGATGGTGAAGAATGGGGGCGAAGGGCACATATAAGACAGAGGGCACATTTGTCTTGTATGTCGGTGAATACATCACAAAGAGCAAAGCTTGCAGAGGCAGTGTCGTTTCACTCCGTTCATAGCCGCCCCATTCATAACCACAGTTTCCATTTTCTACCCTCTTTCCCGCCCCAACCCTGTCTGTCCCTCACGTGTCATTCTGCTGCAGACACGTCAGGCCAGTGGAGTGCGCCGACCCCCTGACAGGATCACGAGGCTGGGAACTCGGCCAGTTTTCATCCACCAAGGCACGTGGGCAACGGGTTCTGATTTACCACTAGCCCCTAAAGGCATAGTCACGCAAGGCTAGTCTCTTGCTCCACTGCTCGCTCTTGCACTTGCTTTATGACCCTCGACAAGATTAAGCGAGCTGGAGAGCGAAAAATCACCCAGTTTGGGGTGGTGATCATGCTTCCACAAAACCTTTTCCTTGCATCTGAGCGCGAATCTCCTCCAGTGTGACATCACCTCAATATCGCCAGTCAAGCGTTTCGTTGTTCCTGTCGTGGTGTCTGCGGTGTGGGAGTGCAATGGGAATCTCTTCAATAGGCAATTTTGTTGCAACCCTTGACACGGCCTTACAATTTACATAAACTTTGTTTTCAGGCAAGTCACTAATGCAGCGAAGTTGATTGGCCAGTCAGAGTGAAGGTCGTGAGCTCAACATCCCACAAGGGTCGCGAATTCGTCCTTGCTTCCAGGTTCTATGCAAACGTGATTCTCTTTTTAATTTTCACTGATCTGTAAAGTCCAAACGCCGCAACGTGCATCACTTAAACGACACCGAAAGAACTGCAAAAACGAGAATATTAGTTGCGCGTCTGAATCAAGTGACTAGTCGATCCGCGTACTGCTTTTCTGCGAATTCGCTCCGTGTGACCACCCCAATGGCAAGACTAGGGAAAGAACGAGCGCAAGCACACAAAACCTTTTTCTTGAATTTGAGTGCGAATCTCCCCCAATGTGGCATCACCTCAATATCGCCAGTCAAGCATTTCGTTGTTCCTGTCGTCGTGTCTGCGGTGTGGGAGTGCAATGGGAATCGACTCAATAGGCAATTTTGTTGCAACCCTTGACATGGCCTTAGCGTTCACATAAACGTTGTGTTTTCAACGGAATAGTGGCGACAGTTTTCACAGCCGATCAAAAAGCGCACATGCTGTTCTTTAAGATCGCTGGTCTGTTCTGATATCAGTGAAATCCAGGCCACAGTGGGCGACAGCCCTGTGGGTATCCCAATGACTTAGTCCCCCAGACAATTGGAGACGTTTCCGCTTCTAAGAAAAGGGGGACAAATGTGGGGAATTCCTCCAGTTCCACCCCCTTCCTCTCCTCCTGCCTCTTAGCTTACTGCCTTGTACCACCAGGGAAAGTCTCTCATCTTTCAGTCTTGCTCCACGGCGCATTCTGTCGACTTGTGACGACCATGACAAAGACAGGCAAACAGATGGAGCCCACAACGGACCCCCGAGCAACAGGGGGTGGAGGAAAAAAGAGATGATGGTAGGGGTGGGGAAGGCCCATAGGTGTCCATGTCAGGGGGTGGCTGCTAGAGAGCGGATAATGAAGAGCTCAGCCAGCACCGTTTTGTCCAACAACTCCTAAAGACCCCTGTGATCAGCATGCAAAGAGCCGGGCCTCCCCCCTATCATCCCTGTCGGCCCTGAAGCTGTTTTTCCTCGCCACCCTGCTAATTAGGACCCCAAAACGGCACAGACCGAGAAATAGACCAGCTTTCCTGCCTGGCTCACGTTACCCGGCCCCCACGCCCCTAACGCCGCTCCCTGCCTTCAAACCCTGCAGGCTCACCGGGCTGGACCCCCTGCCGCTAAGAAAATGTTTTGGGACAATTTCACTGGCAGGCTGCTGTCAGGGGGACTTGCAGTCTTCCCCCTTGAAGAGTGTCCTCCCCTGATAATGAGGAATTTGTCATGTCAACCTCTCCCCTTTTTGCCCCCGACGATCCCACCAGGAGCTCGGTGTGTGGACAGTAAGTGAACAAAAACAAAAAGGCATTATGTTCGGCGTGTCAGCTCAGGCCACCTCCGGCGTTCCGGGCCAGTCGGCAGGAAGACGAAGAGGAGCATCTCGCACGTGGAGGCCAAGGTCGGGAGGGTGGTGGTGGTGGTGGTCGTCACTGTCACCTGATGAGGCTGAGCTCGGTGAATACCTTCTCCGGAACACGCACGTCTCCTGCATACGACACCACTCTTGCATGGCCGGAAAGGTGTTTTTCACGAGGCTTACCCCCTTTGACAAAACGCGCTGGCGACTCAAGCATGGAAAGTGGTCGTTCCTGATTATCTGTCTAAAGCGCCAACTGGTGTCTCTTTAGGCTATGACATTATGTATTCATCAACAGCTGACGGTTCAACCGTTTTAAACAGTTGCCGAGGTTCAACTCCACAACAGAGAAGATTTTAGTTCAGTTGTCAACGCTTATTTCAGACGATACAAAAACGGTCATGTAAATTTTTCGACAAATATCCCCAGCTTACCGACAGTCATCACGGGAGAAGCGTGTGTGTGCGTGTGCGTGTGTGTGTGTGTGTGTGTGTGTGTCTGAGAGGGAAGAGAGAGAGTGAGAGAGCAGTGACGTCTGAAGACGTGCTGGTCGAAAACTGGCTTGTCTGTTTTGTTCTGTATGTTCAAGCATTGCTAAGAATTCTGTTTTGTGTATTTATTTGCATTTTGCCTAGAACAGGGTTGTAGCGAAGGCGATTTGTCATTCTACATGAAGACAAACAAAAAAAAAAAAAAAAAAAAGAGAAAAGAAAAAGAAAGAGAGAAAAAACGAAGGAGACAAACAAAATAAGCAAACGGCTGGAAGCTGGGAACAAGAAGGAGAGAAGGAATGTGATTTTTTTGGGGGTTGTTTTTTGTTTTTTTTGGTTTGTTTTGTTTGTCTCGGACATCCATGTTCCATTTTTAGAACCTATGGCTGCCAACAGTCTGGAAGTTCATTGACGGGAAATGCATCGGAAAACGAACCATTTACGTAGAGAAGCATGTACTTGGTATTAACAGTTGACCGTCGTGGATCAACTGACCACAGGACACTGCTTTTGAGTCACGTTGGAATTGTTCAGTGGTGCCTGTTCCAATTCCCCATACACAGGCCACAGCCTGCTAAAACTCTCTACCAACACGACCAATTTCTTAGTCACGAAGCCAGCATGAATGAGCAGTCCCCTTCGATAAACAACGATTAAAGAATTGTCTTGACCGTGTGATGAGTCGGCCAAATGTTGTCCAGTCTTTTCGGCAAATTCAGGGTAGTTTTGCTAGTTTTGGGGATTAGTTTTCGTGGGCTCTTCATTGTTCGATCTCCAATACCACGTATGTGGTACCCCGAATTAGATGTTGAAGTACGAGGGTAATTCCAATATCCGGTGGGGGAAAGGGGGGGAGGGGGGGGGGGGGGGGCACTAACGAGTACATATCAAACTGGCATTCCTGGGGGAGGAATGCGTCTCACCTCCACTAACGGCTGTTTATAGGTTCTTCAATGAAGCTTGAAATTTCAAGTGTGGACAGAGAGACGTGGGGTCCAAGCGGGACAACTGAGGCTGGGCGTTGGCGTCTTCATCCAGCGACCGTCAGCCTGCAAGCGGCTCTAGAGGTCCGCTCACGCTTATTGAACCTCAAAGATGAACACCTTGGGGAAGGCTCCAACCTTCCGGGCAGCGGCTCCACGTAAATACCTGAGGCATTAAGTCCTGGCTTGTGGAGATGCCTGAACTGTTGCCACAATGGGAAGGGGAATCGAACATGAGTTAAAATGAGTGTTTATGCATTAACCACACGGTGTCGAACTTCTCTGTTGTGCGTATTTAAGAGTATACCGGTGGTTCCACTGGCTGAACCAAAATAACTCGGAGACTCACCGGTGTAAGACTTTCACAATTATAAGCGCGAGTCGTTGTGATGTGTGTGGGTAGCACGGCCAGTAATTCCATTTGCGGAACCAGAATGATTGGGGTGGTCATAGTGATATATGTATGCACATGCTGGAAATCTCATTGGCTGAAGATGGATGAATATGAGACTGGTGAATTCTTACAAACTTCTAATCTCTGTGATTTGCGTGTGTGGCATAGCAGCGGACGCTAAAGGAGAGGTGGCAGATCTCCTTTGAAGGACACTGATGTGAGAGATCGGTGTCAGGCGGAGCGGCGATCCTTCCAGCCATATGGGTGACGACGGGTCTAGCCTGTGTCGCAAGGGGACGGCTCCTGGAGTTGTGGGGCAATCGGCGATGGAGTGCTGCCTGACTACGATTACCATGGCCCGAGATGCCGTGCTCTGAGCCACGCAGGCATGGGGGCACCTCTCACGGGGTTGGGCTAAAAAAAAAAAACTGCCCTCTCGGCCATAGTCTGCGTGACCCGCCGAATTTTAGGGACTCGTGCAGCGCTCCAGCGACTTTCGTCCTGCTGCTCCCTCCTTGAGGCGGCCTCACGCGGCACAGGAACATCGCCACACGAGCACGAAGAAGGCCACCTGGTGATCCTGAAGACAGCCTTTTGTTTGAGAAAAAAAGAGGCGAAATACACAGACGCCCATCGTCGGCCGACCAACAGCCGAATTTGAACTGAATTTCAAAAGGAACCAGAACTTGGAGAGAGACATACGACGGCCACCACACGCAACCCGCCCACTACTGCTAGTTGCCACAGAATATGCAGACCTACGTGGGAGTGCATCTTGTCCTTAAGGGCCTCAGGCCAATAGGATGTTAATCTCATCCACGAACTAACGAACCAGAGATTCCACTGGCTGGGCCGGTATCATTCGGTTGTTTATCAAGCGGAAAACCAATCAGGGGGCAACTCATTTGTGAAAAGTGAAATTGTCTCGTCCTGCTATGGGATCATCTGAATGCGGGATAAAATCAAGACCATAAGACTTTACGTATCCAAGATGTCTGCTGTAACCTCGTGAACTGACGAAAAAAAAAACAACAACAACAAAAAAAAACCGAGTCCAGGAGACTCGACTAGAGAGAGGTCCCGTCTGTGTGGGAGACGGAAGACGGCAAGGTGCGTCAACATGGATTATAATGTTTACGACCCAGTCGCCAGATGACAACAAAGCTGTGATGTAATTAACTGTAAGAGCATACATTTTTTTTGTTATTGTTTTTCTTTTAAGACTAGCGAACACTTAAAAATTATACCCAAAAAATACATAGTGGACGACAGTGAAGACATATAGATGTAAAACGGCAATGTCAAAGAAAGAAACAGAAAAGCTGAAATTACAAATCAAATTAAAAAAATGATAGTAATTAAACGAAAGACACTGGTACAGTTACAGAGAGAAAAAAAAAGAAAAAGATGAAACTGCTAGTACAGAATAGATAAGATCAGAACAGAGAGCGCCATAAACAGAAACAAGGAAGAGGAAATCGCAAGCACAGAATTTCAAAAAGCCTACACAACTTGAACTTAA
>JADBJO010001047.1:115000-117500 GCA_016801955.1 Conus betulinus | reverse complement strand
CGCGTGGCACGGTTAAAGTAAGACTAACTGTCCATCCAGCGAGAAACCAACCCCTTGTGGCAAGAGGTTGACGGTCTGGTTCACGCTGCCACCACGGATCAGAGACAAAGAATGTGGCTTTTAATTACAGCTCCTTCACTAACAAGTTTTTTTTTTTTTTTTTTTTTTTTTTTTTGTATTGCTCAAAACACAGAATCGGGACGAACAAAGTTATACGAAACATGTGATCAAAACACAAAATAGTATCCGACGGGGTACACACACACACACACACACACACACACACACACACACACACAAATAGGTCAAGTTACCAAATATAACATACACAAAAAATAATAAAACGAAATCCAAAATCATTAAATACATAAATAAATAAAATCACATCACACTCGTTTATTGAGAAGAATAGCAACAGAATGAGAACGAACTGTTGTGTGTAAAGATAAGAAAAAAAAAATTCATAAAAAAAAAAAAATTAAAAACGTTGTCAGAACAGTTTATAAAAACAAAACAAAATTCAAATCACAGAGAGAGAGAGAGAGAGAGAGAGAGAGAGACTGGCTTCTAATGGTAGCTTTCAACCATCTCATTCCACCACACTCCATTCAGACAGGTTATTTACTCATTTACAACAACAACAACAAAACAAAACCCGCAGTTCTGGAGCAAACGAGTGATGAAAAACTTGCACAGAATAAGACCATTACCCTTCCATCTCTTCTCCATCCTCTCCAGAAAAAAAAAAGTACACCAAACCAAACAAACACGTTATCAAATACAACCCTTAATCGGGAATAGTGATCAAACACATCAGACTTCAAACGAACGCGGTGATCTAAAGGAAATCGCCGTAGAAACAAAACACACACACACACACACACACACACACACACACACACACAAAGCACCAAATAGAAAACAATCAGGACAAAGTTGGCATTAGATTTAAAACTATATTTTGCGACACAAAAAAGCATCGCAGTCTTGGAAGAAATTGTTCAAAACTGATCAATACCATCCCGTATACGTCTTTCCCCATCGATTTATATATATACTACCTAACGAAAACTAAACCAAAATGAACGCTGGAACGAAACCGAAGTGAATGACGGGGAGGGGAAGTAAAGCGCGGGGACCTCGTCATTCGGCCAAAACCTCCTACCGAACACATAATTCAGGGGGCGAAAACGAAGACCATTTCAACGTACCACGGCAAGGACCCAAAGTTGTTTTATGTGATCTTGTCCCCTTCTCTCCTCCTCAGCCTGCCCCCCACCCCCCTACTCGTCTCCTCCCTCCCTCCCTCCCCTGAAGTATTTACGTGAGAAGTTTCACACTCCCTTTCATTTCCGATCCGGAAGACTCCTAAATACGATTACCTTCGCCGTTGGGCCCTCTGGCCGCCTGATAAACGAGCGAAGAAAAATGGCTAAATCGATTAAAACAGAAATCTAAATGCCGAGACTGTCGCGGAGAAAATTGCATCATATGCCTGCCTGGCGATAATTCTCCCTTAATATTGGTTATCGGCCTGAGAAATGCAGAAGGGGAGCACTCGGGCGTGAGCCCCTCCCTGCCTTCCTTTCCCCCCCCGTTCCCCGACCCCTCCTCACTCCGGCTTCCCAGCTCCCAGGATTCGAACCCGCGCGATGAGCCTGCCCCTTTCCCAATTTACTACGTACTGGGTATTGGGGGGGAAAATGGCCGTGGCCAGGGTTTGATATTAGCCACGATGACTTCCCCTCGGTTACCATTACTTCCCCTTGGCCGGGCGAGGACAAAGTGGTGGGCAAACAGAGGAAATGCAGTCATAAACCGGTGTCCAGCTGCCCAGAAGGCCCCCGCCCGTTAGGGGAGATTTCTTTTCGCGCTTGGACGGACTTCCTCCTCCGGGCTATCCCTTCCTCCCGGGCCCTTCCCTAGTCAATCTGATTTTTTTCACACACACCCTCCCCTCTATTCCCCACCCACTCCCCCTCCCCTCCTCCTCAGCAAAGTGAGAGGAAACTGCTGCTCATTTGCATTGCTAACGGTTTTTTTTTTTTTTTTTCAAGTTCCAGCCTCCCAGCCTCCTACGGTTAATGAGGGCATAGTGACAAGTGGAGCAGCTCCCGTCTGCCTACTGTCTCTTCGATCTCCTGCTGGGTCCGGTCCTTGGGATTTATGGCCCGGGTCGACCTCAAGAGGCCAGCTGAGGGCCGAGATGGCCGCTTACAGCTAGACTACACTTCATCACCAGGGGGAGGTCACCGCTCTCCCCTTGATCAACTCGCCGTGAGTTACTACTCCTCCCACACTGGGCAAACCCGCCATGTTAACAACAGAGGTGTTTTAACACATAGTGACCGAGGGGTTGGACTGTATGAAAGACTGGACTGTTTCCAACAGAAATCGTGTAGAAAAGGTGTAAGCACCGGCCAGGGCGACCCACAGGGTCTGAAGTGATAACGATGTACCAAAGACGATCCGAACGTGCAGGTTGGTTTTTTACCTGCAG
>JADBJO010001047.1:77500-110000 GCA_016801955.1 Conus betulinus | reverse complement strand
ATACTCCCATCAAATACTATATTCGGTGTCCTCTGTTGTAGTCGTCACTCTCCTACCCCTGCTGACATCATAACTGACCCTCTTCAACTGTCGCTAAGTTCATAGGAAATGTCAGTGGGTGGGCCTAGAAGCGGTATCCCTATTTCAGAAGGCATCAGTGCTCTCACTCACGCTGGCTCCACAGCTAACCTTACAGGAGAAATTCTGTCCACAGTGCTCACTCTAACCTTAAAGGAGAAATTCTGTCCACACACCCATGGATTCATACTTTCTTCCTTTATTCCTCCATCTAAGGCACACCCCATGGATTCACACTCTTTCTTCCTTTATTCCTCCATCTAAGGCACAGCGAAGATACGAACATTTGTTTTGGGAGTTTTTGCCCGTTTCTAGACTCCGGCGAATCTGCCGCGGTAATGCACAGCTAAGAAAAGGAACGGTTTCCACTTCTCAAGGAACCTCATCACCAAACCATTATCGAGGGCGAGGCTCTGACACGTGCTCAAGATACTCTTCGCATACAATGCTCCGACATGCCTGGGAGAAACGGAGCAGGAATACCAGACAGTGATCGTGCCGATGTACGAGTCACGCTGCCTTCCTCTTCACAGCATTCTTCTTCTGGAACTTCATGTACCCCAAAATGTCCCAGAACTGAGGCCGAGAGTCCTCACAACCCTGCACTAGTCGTCATTGGCTAGACAGAAATTGCGAGGATCGATTGTTCGTTTGCTCAGAGCATGCCAAAACCGCTGTAACCTCTTCCTCCCTGCAAAGCCCTTTGTAGCAGTAACATGACCTGCTGTTTGACAGAAGACCCACTAACAACACCCTGTGAACTGAAGCCGTGGTGGACAGACTTGCTAAGTGCACAGTCTTGTAGCAAACGAGCAATTCTGTGTATGGTAAATTAGTAGTGCATTGTACTGCAGAAAGGTGGCAGAGTGGTTAAGACGTTCGTTCGCCTGCCAATCCAACGTGTGAGAAGTGCGTGGGTTCGAGCCCTGCCTTTCTCGCCCTTTCTTTCCCAGTTTGAATGACAAATCGAACTGAACGTCAAGACCATCGGATGGGGACTATAAGCGAGTCAGATCCGTGTCCCTTCCTGGCCCCCTGCACACATTAAAGAACCCACGGCAGTTGAAAATCAAAAAGAGCAAGGGGGTTCCCCGCTGCCCTGGCAAAATTGAAGCAGACTGAAGATAGCCGCTTGGTATTTCTTACCAAGCCACAAAAATTGTCACACACTGTTATCGTGTGCCATCGTGTACCGGTGGAAATGGGGGACATGAATGAACATCGCATGCATCCCTATGTGAGAAACTGGAGGAATAAATGAGATAAATGAAAATGAGTGACATATTTGAATGGTACGGGAAACGACTGAATGAGCGCCAGTAGGCTGCTCTTCGGCCGACTCTACCTGGGTAGGCAGCCCGTTGAGTGAGTAAGGTAGTGTGTTTATTGTAAAGCGCTTAGAGCTTGGTCTGTGACCCAGGATAGGCGCTACATAAATACCCAATATATAATATAATAATAATTGTGCATTTATCACAGAGCGGCATTCTTGCACTGTCTAGTCACCTGTTTGATCAGTCAACGCGGGACCAACGTGGATCAAAGCGAGAAACGGTGGTAACAGAACGGGACGGCAACAGCGGTAACAGAACGGGAAGGCAACAGCGGTAACAGAACGGGACGGCAACAGCGGTAAACAGAACGGGACGGCAACAGCGGTAACAGAACGGGACGGCAAGTGTTAACAGAACGGGACGGCAACAGAGGTAACAGAACGGGACGGCAACAGAGGTAGCAGAACGGGACGGCCACAGTGGTAGCAGAACGGGACGGCCACAGTGGTAACAGAACGGGACGGCCACAGTGGTAACAGAACGGGAAGGCCACAGTGGTAGCAGAACGGGAAGGCCACAGTGGTAGCAGAACGGGACGGCACAGTGGTAGCCAGAACGAGACGGCCACAGCGGTAACAGAACGGGACGGCCACAGTGGCAACAGAACGGGACGGCCACAGTGGCAACAGAACTTACGGCCACAGTGGTAACAGAACGGGACGGCAATAGTGGTACCAGAACGAGACGGCCACAGTGGTAACAGAACGGGACGGCAACAGTGGTAGCAGAACGGGACGGTGACAGTGGTAACAGAACGGGACGGCGTGTACACTGTGAAGAACACTGCAGAACACTGCGGGTGTCGTGGGGCTGGGCCCAGACACTCGGATGGCGACAGCAAGTGAAATACAACAAGAGGATAAATCTGGAACTTGTATCCACCTGCCCTTCAAAGAAGGTGAGAAGGCCCACTGGATATTACACTTACCTATTAAAACGACAGCATTCTGTCTCCATGGTTCACTTCGCATAGGGTGGATCCCCTCCTCGCCCCTTCTCCCCCTTTCAACAGACCTTACATGGCGGTCTGCACCAAGGCCCCACACTCCCTCTCCCAATAAACCTCAGCTCCTATTTCCAACACAGAAATCTGCCGTGATTATGAACTTCCAAACACAATGGAATGGAAAGGAGCTTGAGGCTGCTGCCGGGAAGATAAAGCCCCCAACCCATAAAGCGAGTTGAGAAGATCCCAATGCATCTCGATTCCCAGAATCTCATTCAATCCAACAGCTGAAAACCCCTATCCTGTCTGAGCAAAGAGAGATAATGTTGCTCATGTTGCTAATAGCCAGCCCACCGCCGCAAAGGGCCGTATCAGGGCCAGTCATCCTGCTGAAGTCCACTCTCAAAGTGGATTAAAAACAAACCCAACCACCTAATCATACACGCACAACTCATTACAACACATTCGTAGGCAGGTCACTGCAGAGCAGATCACTCCAGTCACCAGAAATCCCAGCTGGAAGAGAACGGCAAACCAGCCTTGCAGGACGCTGTCCTCAACCCTTAGTCCTATACCCCTCTCTTCCTCGGATGAGTAACGCAACGAACAGCATACTCTTAGTCACCTGCTGCTTCAAGAAGGACGCACTGAGATTAAATTGGCGCGACTCGCAATTACACCACACACCACCACCACCAACAACAACAAAAATCAGATCACGTCATTTGCTGTGCTGTTTACCCAGGAAGGCTGTGAGCAGATGGTTATGCCACAACAGCCGATTTCTGGCACCACTTTGACAAATGGCAAAAACAGAATTAAGTCACTGGAAGAGCGCTGAATCACAAAGAGAGATCACAGTGTGACCCACTACAGCAGAAATGTTCTCTGTACTTGCATCAATCACACACACACACACACACACACACACAACACACAAATTCAAGTCAACCTGCAATGTCTGCTGGAGGCATGGAAGATTCCCAGGCAAATTTAAAAACAGCTCTGCAAGATCTGATCAATTCTTAAAAGAAAAAAAAAGTAAGATCTAATAAATGTCCTCCATCTAATCAGCCCGTGTTTGCAGAACGTTAATTTCACTACAAAAACTGCTTCATGGCCAGTTAAAACATTTGAGACATTCTACTACAACGATGGGGCAATCAATGATTGACACACACACACAAAAACATACATGCACATGCACAAACACACAAACTGCCAATGAGTTTTTTAATACACTTCTGTCAAAGTTGACTTCGTTTTTTCAAGTCCTGCAGATCAGCTGTCAAGAGTTCAAAAGACTGCTGGTCGAACAAGGATGTCTCTTTTGGGGTCTTACCTTGAGTGAAATCGCTGACAACTGCTTCTTGTCTTCATTAATGGAACACTCATCTTTATGACTGACAGTGTTAAAACAAAGCGTTGAAGAAGTTCCAGATTAGACAAGTCTATAGTAGTCCCTTCCGAGGTAGTTTGTATTATGTGTGGCCAAAGAAGCTGACTGAATTCTATTATTTAAATATGAGAGAGAGAAAAAAAAAAATTAAATTAAAATTCAGCTGGAGTGTAAAACAAGAAAAATACCTTCCAAGCTCCTATCTTCCAAAATAGGAAAGACAATATTAACAAAGGGCTAAGGTATGTACTGGTTCATCAAAATATACCAAACAACATCAAAACATGTATTTTGAACATTGGAAAAATGGATTTTCCCATCAAAAAATAGTTTCTAAATATTTATACTCATCATCACAAACAAATACCTAAACCGACCTGACGTCAAGGGACTAAACCTGTGCCTCTATCACCTCCACTCGAACTCCGGAGTGGTCTCCCTTGACATGCAAGTTCCTGACTTCCGAACTACTCGTTTAGATCTCACACCTTTCCTGGTATGGTGGGGTGGAAAAACCTACGGCCAGCACAGGAATATTCCTTTTTGTCCTACTTATCTGTCCAAACAAATGCCGGAATACTGAAAAAGAAGTCAAGAACTCGAAGCCAAACCAGTTTAACAGCCCAAGAGTGGAAACTTAGGTGAGATGTTCAAAAGTCGGAGGTGACTTGTATTTCAAAAGAGATCACTCTGGGCTGAGAGGAGGTTGTGCCACTCCAGAGTGATCCACATAACAGGATGAAAGAGAGAAAAAAAATAATCCATAAACGCATGGATAAGATTTTTAGGCAACTTGTGCAAATTTAAAACACTGGTTTAATATTTCTTTTAATATGTAACAATTTGTGCAGAATTCTGCAGAGAACTGATTTTGCTAAGATGACAATGCTGAATAGGCAGATCCTAATGCTTGGCTGGACTACTCACATCATGAAATGTATAGGTCATGGATATACAGATTTTTTCCCTTCTCATCCCCAAACTTTAACGGAGTCCTGAAAAGGCAAGGCTTGGTTCACACCGTTAGGACAAAGACACATGTTTGGATAGGAAAGTATAAGAAAAACATGACATCAAGACACATCAGCTGAAAAGACACTGAGCAATTTGTGGTGTTAACCCGAAGATCAACATCAGTTCCTTCAGGACTCCGCAAAGCAAAATGCTGTCAGGAAGGATTTACTCGCAGACTCAAACATTCAATTCCTTCAGGATAATGTACAATTGTCACGACATGTGTTTGAAATTATTCATATTTTCATATCTAAAAAGTAAACCATTAACTCTGTCACCTTATCAAAACTTGAACAAAACCTCACACATTCTACATGATGATGATGTACATTTCAAAAGAAATTGTACTTTCATGACCACTACATTTCCTTATTCTTTTTTTTTTACACACCATGCACACGCACATACACATACATCTGCATTCACTCGCTCGCTCGCTCGCTCTCTCTCTCTCTCTCACACACACACACACACACACACACACACACATAGAGTAAAATATTATAACTCTCCTCAGAAAAATATAAAGAAATCTCAATCTACGACCATGTCGATCTAATATCCATTTATGATGGACGATGTAAAAATGAACACATCATGCAAGCAACATGCAAAAAAATCATGCATTGACTACCAATTGAGGAGTTAATTAGTGGACTGGTTGGGGAAAGTACGCATGACAGTTAAAAGAATATGCATAATCCAGTGGTTCATTTCTGGACTGTTTATAGAAAAAAAAAAAACAATGATTCATCAACCATTTTCATGAGACAAATCAATCGTTTTTATGTGAAAATTGGTCAAGCTGTATCTGTCAGTCCGCCAGTCTACGTATCAGTCCATCGGTATGTGAACATGTCCATCTCCATGTGTCAACCAGTCCATCTCCATGTCAACCAGTCCATCTCTATGTGTCAACCTGTCCATCTCCATGTCAACCAATCCATCTCCATGTCAACCTGTCCATCTCCATGTGTCAAACAGTCCATCTCCATGTGTCAACCTGTCCATGTGTGAAACCAGTCCATCTCCACGTGTCAAACAGTCCATCTCCTTGTGTCAACCCGTCCATCTATGTCTCAACCAGCTGATTTTAGGCGTTAATCAGCCAATCTTTCTGTAATAACCAGACTATCAATACTGAGAGAAGGGAGTTCTTGCTTTGTTTGTTTGGGGGAGGAGGGATAGGGGAAAATGCTATTGCTGAATTTGAAAAATCCTAATATACACAAAATCTAAATGTGCATAAGTCTACATCCGTATCTGTGCTGCCTAGAGGAAGCGTGGCAAGTATGACTTGAGCAGACAATACCAATAGATATCTAGACTATGACCCATACTCTTTGTCGTCATCCCACTTTTATGAGTTAAGGAAAGTCACATCATGCATGCTATATAACATTAAACATTCACTCACTACCAAACAGTCCACTATAAACAAGCATTAGGTCAACACTGATAAAAAAGACATTGAAAAAATGTAACAAACAAACATACAAAAAAACATGCATACGAACAAACTGTTTCTAAATTCAGACTTTTCACAAAACAACAGCAAAGAAAACATTATTGTTCCGTAATGCCAGAGATTAGCACTAAATTCCAAAACAACAATAGGTTAAAAAAATAAAATAAATAAAAATACAAATAACGACCAGTCGCTAAACACAAGTGCGTGAACTAGGAGGGTCAGGGAACATGTGTGTGTGGTGTGAATTAGGACTGGGGGCAATAAGAACAGAAAGCTGGCACAACACCAGGATGGCCACTCCATCCACACAACATCCAATCACCTAAACCAACCTGCAGCTTTCGCCTTAGCCTTTGCTGTGGAGACAGACCATCAAACAGCTGGGTTCAGTCAGGTCAAGACGGCAACATTGTCAATAAGTCATTTCACAGAAAGAAAGAAGTGTGTGTGTGTGTGTGTGTGTGCGTGTGCGCGCGCGCGTGTGCACGCATGTTTTGTGTGTCCGAGTCATCTGGTCTATGTATGTAGAAACACTGAATATTCAGCCTGGGAAGTTTATTTAATAATCTTTAGTATTTATGCGCAAAATTCAATTTTGAACGATTCCAAATAATTTCAAACACTCATTTTTCACAAAAGAACAACTGAGGCAACAGAAGCAATGCTGTAGCTGGCCACCTCCATGATGAAAGCAATGCTGTATCAGTAGTACAACTATCACAAGACCCAAATGCACGGTAGTCGAGTGGCTAGAATGCATTGATGATGTGCTGAGCATTCATGATCCCACTCCCATTACGAACCTTCCACACTGCGCCTTCGTTAAAGTTCTTAAGTTTGAGAACAGGCTTGCACTTTTTTTCTGTGTTTCTTTTGAGATGGAGAATGTACACCTACCACCTCCATAGTCATCACTGTCAGTCCCTCTATGTCAGAGAATGTAGGGGACTGTTGCTGGATGGATGCGGTAGCATTCTCCCAAGGAGCATGCTCACTCTCACAGGCTGCTGTGTGGCTATGTAATCACCGTCATCAGCAGGGAACCTGATAGAAGGCATCCTCACATGGATCAGACCAGGTGCCACTGAACACCATCAAAGTAACTTGAGCAGCACTTGCAATGTCTCCTCTTACTGTTTGCCTCGCAATGATTTGACACCGATTGCTCCTGCAGACCCATTGGAGCTGAGGCCCAGATATGATGACTGGGTGCAGCTGTGAACGGGAAAGCCTGACCAAGTGGAATGAAGTACCATAACAAGAGGAAGACGTGACAAGTCACTGCCTGTGCAAGGCTGGGCCCTTCCACTCTGAGAGAAAATGACAGACCTCAGCATAACAAGAAATGACGACGTTGAGAGCCACTGGCCGAGCATTCTGTGCCAACAGGACAACCAAGATGATATGGTGTAACATGATGACAGTGGGAGTGCCAGGTTGGGCACTCTGCACTGAGAGAAAACATGGAAGATGACAGCCTAACAAGATGAGGATGACGACAAGTGAAGAGAAACATGCTAGGCCACGCTCAGCATTCCGCACTGAAAGGACAGGGGAGACAATGGGAGATCGACGATGACATCATGAAACACTGCTTGCCCCTGCCCCAGTGTGGGCACTCAGCACTGACCGAACATGGGAGATGGCATCATCACAAAAAAGATGTGAAGAGACTCTGGCTGTGGGGCCAGGCTGGGAATTCTACAGAGACTCAGAGACCACTACAAGGGAAAAGAATAGAAAAGGGAGGACAGCCACAACCATCCACCTTGATCAAGTGTGCTAGTGACACAGACAGGCAAATGACAAGTTGATAGGTTTTCATCCCCCCCCCCCCCCTGAACATCAGTGAGATTGTCAGACACCATCAGACTACTGCAGTGCACTGTGCTTTCTCATTCTGCACTGTAGAATTCCACTGTCCAAAATGCTGTTCAACAACTGCTGCCACACAAAAGAATCACGAAAAAAATTGTTGTATTCATGAGAAGTCAGTTCTGTTTATGCATGTATGGAGAGAACCCAGTGTGAAAAAACAATAAAAATGTATGGAGAGAACCTTGTATGAAAAAAAAAAAAACAATAATGGAGAGAACCCACTGTGAAAAAAAAAAAAAAAAAAATTCACACATGGAGAGCGCCCAATATGAAAAAAAACAGTCATGTAGAGAGAACCCAGCGTGAAAAAAACAATCAATAGTTTTTAAATCATGGGTGGAGGGAAGCAAGTCATGAAAAAAAGAACCCAAAGAAACCTGGACAAATTTACCTTTAATTTAGCAATGCCTTCTTGTGTGGACGTGGCCCCCTTCAGCTCTTTCACAACAGTTGAACCTAAATACTGCAACAGAATCCAAATGGGAAACGTCAAGCACCTAGCCATCCACACACACATTTAGGTATTCAATAGTGCTATGGAAATGGAAATCAAGGACAGTGGGGGAAAAAGGAAAAAAAACAAGCAAACAAAAAAAAAAACATGAACGGCGAAATATGAAAGTCATACGAATGGTTTAAGGGAAGTAACTTCGACCAGGCCACAAGTATAACAAAGCAACAAAATTAATTGGATGCTCTCCCTTTAGAACAGTTCATTGGCCCGAGAAACCTCTCCTCTAACCTTCATTTGCGGTCTTTGTTTTGACAGTTTCACAACAACTGTGCATCAGCTAACCAAAACAACAGTGTGCACTTGCTAACTAACACACTCATATACAGAAATAGAATGGATACTTGCCCTACACATACATTTACATGTATGCAAACAGCATACAAAAATACACACTTGGCATCATCGTATGTTTCAATCCTTATGCATCACAAAAGACATTCTGCACAGTGTACATGTAGTACATTCCATGGCAAGTAAGCGACTGTACCCAATTTCTTTAGCGATATCCTCTCTGAGGAGTGCAGCCAGGAAAAAACAATGTGGTCATGCTATCATGACCTACTGTTCCCTGGGTGGAAGCTTGAATGTCACACCAAGTTGTTGAAAGCGAGATTAATTCTTAGACGGCATCAGCATAACCATGGCACTTCCTTACAGCCGCATGTTCTTCGGATGCTTACAACCATTGCTAACACACAATTTTTTCCAAACTTTGTTTTATAGCCTTCGTTACACACAACAGCCGATTGCTATATATGTATCAAGGGCACAGCATGAACTTGGCACTCTTTAAAAAGAGCTTTCACCTAATATCAAAGTGCAATGTTGACAAAAAAAAACATGATCAAACGCCAGCTGATCATCTCAGATTCTGTGGCCTTTCCTGCCCAGCTCTCTTGGCGACCTCAGTTTCAGTTACCTCTCCATGTCTGTGCCTTGCTTTGGTTCTGTTGGGGGTCACAGGTATCTGAATATTCATGGGGACTGTCGCTGAACAGACATGGTGGAGCCCTCTGGAGGGAGAGCTAACTCACTCTGGCTCCACAACTATGTGATTCTGTTGTCAGTAGGGGGCTTAGCAGATAGTGTCCTGCAAATGTTGGATCAGAACAGACGCTACTAAACACCATCGAGCCAATTTGGCAGCAGTGCAGTGTCTCCTCTGGTGGGTTGCCACATGACTACCTGACAGTGACTGCTCCATGTGGACTGCTAAAGATGCGCTGGGGGGAGGGGGGGAGGCAGTGGACGGGGAGGGGGGGGGATGATCAGTGTGCATGCCGTGCCACAAAAAAATGAAACCAAAAATTCTGTGTATCAGTGTAAATCCAGCTGTGGTCCTTACATGAGCAGTATAGTTACAGCAGCCCTTGATGAGGACTTCAGGGCGGTGTCTCCACTGTTTGATGGACCCAGTCGTGTGCATCAGTGGGGAGGACGGATGTGGATCTGGGTGTCACGGGCCACCTGCACACACGGTCACACAGGCTGTAGCTGTTGATTTCAGTAACATCGCAGCTGTGCTTATCTGACCTACTCCCCCCTCACTCATCCCCTCTCTTCCCCCACATTCCCCTGCTGTCCTTGCCTATTCCATCTCTCCAATCCAGACTGACAGTCATTCCGATAGCGGGTTTCAGGTAATTGCACAAATTTTCATATACTGTAATATTTTCAAACACTGATATTTAATCTCTCGGCTGCTTTGGGTGTGTGCATTCTAAAAAAAAAAAGACAACAAAAATAGACACATCATTAGATCACCAATTCACTACAAACAAATCGATACTTAAAATGTGTAAACACACACACACACACATACACACACTCTCTCTCTCTCTCTCTTTTTTTTCAGTTAACTTTATTAATATAACTCAACTCCAAATTACTAAATGTGAGTTGCGTTACACTGTGCTGGTCAACGTTATTATTCAGATTCACAGACACACAGTACCGAATGACAAATCAGCCAGGTTCAGACCTAAAGATAATTGGGTCAGTGGACTTTCATGTAGAAAGTCCTCTATCCATATTCTGTTAAACTGACACTGATAAAGCAATAAAGCCAGCAGTCACTAACCTGAAGGGAGTCGGGGCATTTTCTTCTGACCGGTCGGGGGCTGGGACAGGAGGCTGCCGGGGGGAGCGGTGGTCCCCGTTGTCTGTGGCCTGAGCCTTCACCCCGGTGTAGTCACGATACAGGTCGATGTGCTCAAACGGAGACCTTGGCTCATCCTCCTCACTTCCTCTTCGCACACGAGCCTGAGAAGAAATGAGAACATGCTGGTCAACACCTTTCTATCAATGTCGCATATGGCAAAACCATGTATGTAAAATTCTTTTAACAGATTCTGCAAGCAGTAATATTATTCTGGACATATCTAACAGTTCTTCTAAACAAGGCAAAACTGAAGATTTAACACTGGCTGTTAAATGACAGCTTCTCAAGAGTCTGCAATTGATCACTAGGCAAAAAGTTTGGGTTTTTTTTTGTTGTTTGTTTGTTTTTGTGAGTAGGATTTCTTATCACTACAGTAACACACCAATGTTATCTGTGCTTACTTATCTGTCTGCAAATTGTGTGCGACAAAATTCAAATGAAAAAGAAATGCTGGTGGATTTGTCTTGTGTTCATCTGCTATTGGTGTTGTGTACATGCTACTTCAAAAAAGCAAGTCTGATTTTAGAAGTTTCGATGTTAAGACTCACCATTTGAAGGGGACATCAAAAAAAACAAAAGTGGCTACCATTACAAAATATTCTGAACTGAGTCCCAGATAATTGGGGGAAAAATTCTTCTGTAATTTTTTCCAAACAGTACTCCAGTTTCATTTGTATGTCTAAAGCTCTTTAAAAAAAAAAAAAAAAAAAAAAAAAAAAAAAAAGGCAATCTACCCTAAACTACTTTACCTTATGGTATAAGTTTCTCTCGTGTTTGTAAAGGGTTCACATATTCTTGTTGATGATCTGATTGCTGTGTCCTCTCATTTCTTCTTCCCATTTTCCATGTTATTCATTTTATTTTTCTGCTACTGTGTCTCTTTTTTTTCGGCTTTTTTTTTTTCTTTATTTGTCTGTGTGTTTGTTTTTGTTTTTCTTTTTCAATGTTTCCTTTAAAAATCCTAAGCATGAAGTGAAATGCTTAGTATATTGTGAATGTATTTAACCGCCAATATATTGTAAATGTCTATTTGAGCACAGTATAAGCCTAGGGCTTCTTGTTGCTCATTCGTCCTGTCAATTATGAAGGTATTCTGTTTGTCTGTTTTATTGAAATAAAAGTTATTTAAACAAAAAAAAAGCAATCTGGTAGTTGTTGGGTAAATTGAAAAATTAGTTGTTAAAAAGGATGAATAAACTTTAATCTGATGTGACATGTCCACATTCGTTAATACTGTGCATCTTCCCTTCTGTCAATGTGACAAGCGCCATGCAAGACCATCACAGAAAGGGCAGAAGGCATGATACACAAGACAAACTGAATTTAGACCGGACACACACAAAAAAACTTTGATTGCATTAAAGCTCTGGACTCCAATGACACAGGCAAAGAGAAATCTTAAATTTGTGTGCCCGTGACAAAACACACCTTTGAATTCACTGTACTAAAAAATACCAGATATCTTTTACTGTACAAAATTATACATCTCGTGCCAAGTCACGTTAAAACTTTGTATGTATTCATTATATCCACTGTTCATAATAGGTATCGATAACACAAAAAGGTGAATCTGAAACTCCCAACACATAGTGTGCATAGACAAGACTAAAGCTATACCCTGTAACGGAAGGGTTAGCCTATTAAAGGTCCAAATACAGACCATAAGGTATATGCTCCTTCATAGTGGTCTCCCCCCACTTCCCTTTTTTTTTCAAGGACACAACTGGAAAACACACACACACACACACACACATGCACACACACTTCCAAAGTCATCAGCACTTACAGGGCTCATGGAGGTATCACGTTCCAGGTGTAATCTGTCTCCTAACGAGGCCAGGATTCGCTTCCTGTGTCCTAAAGAGGTAATGTCTAACACCTGAAACACACCAAACAATGCCAATGAACATCAGGTGCACTTTATCTCACAATGAAGTCAGCATCTGTTTTCTGTGCCTCGGAGGATAAAAATAGGCACAAGACAAGAATTGAAAGAGGAGAAAAGGATTAGAGATGAGCAGAAGAAACAGCAGAAAGAAAAGAAGAAAGCAGGATGACTAAAAGAATTACTAGAAATGGGACAAAATGCTTCACCGCTGAGTAAAAGCTTCCATCTCAGCATAGTGTTAAGTTAGAAGTCTGAGAGGAAAAACAGAGGCGGAATATAAAAGGAACGACTTGCAGAAAAAGGGAGAAAGACTAGGAGAGAAAGACAGCTACCAAAAAGGAGATACGATGAGAAAAAAGAAAGATAAGAAAAAGAAAAAAAAAAAAAAAGAAACACAAAGACAAGAGAGAGAGAGAAGAAGAAGAAAACAGGGATAACAAGGAGAAAAGTAAGACGGAAACAGAAAAAAAAAAAGAAGAAAAAATCAAAGAAAAACCATGTTCACTGTATGGAGTTCTAACTCCAAGAGTTCAACCAAGTCTCAGCATGGTGTTACACTGGAAAATGTTGGAAATGACAACAACAACCACGGAGAAAAGGGAGGACAAAGATAAGGAGAAACAGGAGACAGCCTAAGATAAACACAAAGACTCACCGTGTTGAGTTCCAGCTCCCAGAGTTTGATGACTCTCAGCATGGTGTTGTACTTGTGGGAGACAAAGGTGTCCAGGTACTGGCCCAGACGTAACGAGTCCAGCCATTTCTCCACGGACTCCGGCAATATCCTCTGATCTGTTAAAAAAACAAAAAAGAAAAAAAAAAAAAATTATGAATATTCAAGGAGGAGTATACTGTCACCCCTAGGATGTAACCAACCGAGCCATTCCTCCAGTAGCTCTGGGACCTTCTCCTGAGCACATGTCACATCATAAGCAGGAGACTCTGGGTTTGGAAATAACGATACAATGTGATCTATGATGCGTCAGCACCAATTTCTATGGCACATCATCACAAGCTTATACTTATGTACTGTTTTATAACCATGATTTCAGTATACTTTTCAATGATTAAAAAAAAATATTTTTCTTCCTGTCAAAAGCAGCTATTATTACAATTTGGGTGATAAAAAAGGGCTATAATGAAAAATTAGTTTCCTGGTTTGAAACCATTTCCATTTTCTTATGAGAAAAAGGTTAATGATGAGACTTATAGGCCAAAAAGAAACTGTTCGAAGAAATGTGGCTAATTAAACCAAAAAAAGTCAGTTGACAGGACATTCTTCTTTTTCTTTGTTGTTTTGTTATGAAAAAAAAAAGGACGCTTTTCCTAACAGCAAACGCATGCTGTATGTTCATCTTACTCAACATTGCCACTTTGATCCCCACCATGTGCTTTCCTCTGAAAGAATCAGGAAGTTAAAGGGGTACGCCACCTGAATACTTCCGTTGTCTGAGACACTGGTCCTTGACCACTACTTTTCTCTGTGTGAATTGTGCGCGTATGTTGTTTGTATGTTTGTTTGTTTGTTTATTTTCTGGCAAAATCTAGAGTCAGTCAAGGGGAAAAGAGTTGGGTTCATCCACTCCCTGCTACATGCTACTATAAAAAAAAAATGTCCAACAATCTATCTTTACAATCACAACCCTGCTACATGTTACTATAAAAAAAAAATGTCCAACAATCTATCCTTACAATCATCAAACCCTGCTACATGCTACCATAAAAAAAGTCACACAATCTATCCTTACAATCATGATATGCACAACAGTATTCTTTGATCAAAGTGGAAGTCATGTACAGAAGAAAATGCAATTTGTACGCACCCATGCACACACGCACACACGCACACACACACACACAGTTCTCACCTATCGGCTGTACAGGAGGTAAGCGATGTGCAGCAGCATGACAATGGCTGAGCGGTGAGCTTCATTGGTGATACCTATGGCGGCTAGATCTTGGTCCTCTATGATCGACCCCCCCCCCTGAAAAATAACACGCCGTCACGCTTCTGTGAAACATATCAGTAAATACATGATACATAACAAAGAAAAAACAAAACACAAATCTTGGTCTTCTATTTTTACAGGGAAATATTTTTTTAAAAAAAAAACATGAGGTACATGAGGTACAGAGAGAGAGAGAGAGAGAGAGAGAGAGAGAGAGAGAGAGAGAGAATGTGAACAGAACAGGTAAAGCGAAATACAAGAATGGACTTTTCTCTCCCCTGGCCCCCCCCCCCCCCCCCCCCCCCCCCCCCCCCCCCCCCCCCCCCCCCCCCCCTTTTTCTCTTTCTGTGACATTTTCTGCGCTCTCTCATTTGTACACTGTGGCACAGTCCCTGCACTGGCAGTCTACAGGAAGCTATCAATATATAGGTACACATCAGGATGTCCTATGGCAGGCAACCAACAGGAGGAGACACTGCCATTCAGGAAGAAGGTTCTGGCAAGCACAGAATCTCATTTTGGGCTGACCTCTGCAACATGTTATTCCCTCACCTATTTCAAACTCTGGGGGGGAGGGGGGGGAGGGGGCCAGAATTTTACAATTTTAGATTTTGTTATCTATTAGGGATTCCAGGAGACATGTACAAAATGGGGAAAATTCACTCACAATAATGAGCATCTGCAGCTCTACCCTTTGCCGTTACTCCACTCCTAACAGAGCTATCAGATCAAGGGTGCAGGGACACAGTGGGAGCTCAGCTTATAATGAAAAGAACCTGCTGCACACTGGGTTTTTCTTCTTTTCACTGCCTCATCTTCTGTGCCCTGTCTGTGCCATTACACCCACATACTGACTGACTGGGTTGGCCCAGTGAATATGGTCTGCGGGTACGAAATGGCTTCTTGAGACCGCAGAAATTTAAGAGATTAACATCTAAGCAGACTCCAATCCTCTCCTAGTCTTTTGGATGAGACAGTAAACCTAGTTTACACATGCACAGTGGTTTCATGTTTAGATCTCATTGCCAAACACATAGTGCTTCTACCTTAATGATGGGATTAATAAGAATCACCTACAAGAAAAATATCACCATGATTTAACTCGATTAAGCTAAGAAATGAAGAGACCTGCAGAGACAGACAGAGAGAGACAGACAGAGAGAGGGAGGGAGAGAGAGAGAGAGGGGGAGGGAGGGAGGGAGGGAGGGAGGGAGGGAATTAGGTGACTGGTACACTGCTCATTTCAGGTCCCCTTACACAATCGCACCTAGCCCTCCCGTGTTGCAGCCTCCACACTGCAAACCACAGACAACAGTCACCACGGGACTGTACCATCTGATCACTGCAGTGTTTGAACCCAGACCTAGCTTCCATACCTTGACTGGTCTTTGCCGAGTCTTTTTGCTCTGCAGTCTCTTGTCTTATATCTACAGCACGTTGTGTTTGTGTTTGATTGTGGTCTGTGTTCTTTTTTTTTTTTTTTTTTAATGCAAAGGATTCAAAGTAGGTCATAAGGGAAAATACTTGGGGGCAGGGATGGGGGGTGTGTGAGTGTGTGTGTGTGTGTGTGTGGGGGGGGGGGGGGGGGGGGGGATAAGAAAGAGGAGAGGAGGGAAGAGGGGGGTGTGAAGACACAGTGGGGAAGGGGATGGGGAAAGGAAATGGATGGTGAAAGGGGGGGGGGGGGGGGAAGACGAGGGGGGCAGGGAGGGCAGGTCAACGGGGAGGGAAAGCCACGGAAGGGGATTTTGGGGAAGCAGAGGGGGGGGGGGGGGGGGGGGGGGGGGGGGGGGAGGAAAAAAAAAGAGGAACGGGATCCAGGGGAAGGCGGGGGGATATGGATGGGCATGAGGAACATGGAAGGGTACTGAGGAATGGAGGGGGGGGGGGGGGGGGGGGGCGATATCTCTTTCATAAAATGTCCCCTGAGCCTCATTTTACTTTAATATGAAAAAAAAAAAAAAAAAAAAATGAAACACAAAATCATTTCACTAATCCAAGATCTGAAGAATTGTTTTCATCTGTGTTGTTTGACAGAAACCAAATGATTTTTTTAAACCCAGGAGAATTGTAAAACACCTGGGAGGACTGACAATGATGCCAAAGAACAGACCTGATGCTGGATCACACAATTCAGCCTGGTGGACTCACCAAGAAGTCAGTGTCGTCAAAGCCGTTGGCCACCAAAGTGTTTTCATACTGCCCCAGTCCTATACTGTCCAGCCACTCTCCCACACTCTGGATGCTGGGATGATCTCCTGTACACACACACACACACACACACACACACACACACACACACACACACACACATGCGCACACACACACGCACACATGCGCACGCACATGCACACACACACAATCTCTTGTTAAAGCAATCTTCATACACCACTGACCATAAAATATGACCTCCACTTCCAAATGAGTTGTAAGCCATCTTGGACATAATTGACAGGTTAAAGCTCCAGAACCTGACAGCCCTAGCCGTAATGAACTGCTCGTGGTTCACCATGATATGATGGTAGCTGGAGCTCAATCATCTCCTTCCACTGCCTTAACCTACTGAACTGATCTATGAACCTGCTTACTGTGGCGTGGGTGAACACAGAGTTCTTAACACATTAAGAAACAGAAAGATCATCTTCAATCCCACCAGGTGTTCAGACTTATGGCCTGACTTCACTCATCTTACTACACAGAAGAGCTTAAAACAAAATGACGTCAAATTATCAGATTTTGGGGACTCTGACCACAAGTCATTCTTCGATGAGACACTGCTTTCGAAAGACCTACTTCTACAGACCTGGCTGTTACACAACTTTTTCTTGAAGCACCTCTCATCTCGGATACAAGGTTCTTTCCCTCCCCCTCAATTTCAAACTCCTACCCCCCCATCCCAAGAATGGGTATATTCTGGAAACGTGCACCCCAACAAATGCTACCTTAAAGGTGTCAGAAGACAAGTAATGTCTCAACAGGGTTTAAACTGCAACAGCACTGCAGTGTGAAAACTTCCATGGCACATTCTGTTCTTGTTGATTTCAGCTAACGAATATATTGAGAGGCCTGTCTCCTGTTCCTTTTTAAGAAAAATGATTTTGTGTACTTCACACACACACACACACACACACACACACACACACACACCATTACAGTATACATCCATTTTCATGAAAATACTCCCACAGACCCAGCAACAACAGGTTTATTCCCCTTGGCTGTGCCTGCTTAAGAAGTGCAAACACCAAAGCTTCCTCTGCTTTGTTGCTAGTGTTCCTATGCAACTATGGTTTCTGAAACCCATACTTAACAATCTTGATTCTAACAAAAGAATACTAACGTCCAGAAAAACAACTGAAACTGAACGCGAATCACGCAACCGTGACAGCCCACAGGATAAAGGGAAGTAATACAGTAAGATTGATGGATGTAAGTAGACGGGGTTAGTTCCCCTTACACAAAGACGCGTTTACCCTTCCAGCTTTTTTTCCCATATTTTCACAAATATATTTAATAAACACAAATCAACATTTAAATACAACATGATTTTTTTTTTAAAACCTTTCCCACCTGCGAGACACTACAATTTTCCTTCAAACATGAAAAACACTTTACATGTCATTTGTAACAGACACCTTTACTTCAATTTTACCTTCTCTCATCTTTTTTGTTATATGTTCGTATTTTTCTCATTTTATAAATGCTTTGTACAAGCTCCCAACTTATCAAGGTAAGCATATATACAAATCCTCACCATCATGTCCATTTTGGTAACACTTGACAATACAAAGGAGGTTCTCACACTCATCATTAAAGTACAAATGTACACTATTCATCTCAGAGCTGTGCTTCACATGGATGATACGCACTTTCAGTCAAATACTGTCAGACATGTATCCTATGCTGTTCCTGCCAATGATAAAAGGTTGTCTGTAACTCTCAGAAAAACTTCATCAACTGTCAGTTATCCTGATCTGCACAGATAATCTTCCAAGTCTCAAAACCTCACCACTTGCAGATTTTTTTTTTTTTTTTTTTTAATGCAATGAATTACCTTCCAATCTGTCCTTCCTATTCTTCTCTGTTCAACAAAAACAGAAAGTAAAGGTCATAAGATGTTACATAAAAAGAAACCCTTTCCCCCTCCCCAACAGAAAAAAAAAAAAAAAAAACAAAAATAAATCTTGCATCAGAATGAAAAACAAACTTAGATTTATTACAATTCCTTAGGTTATCAGCAATAAAGTCTGTAAAAACAAGGTTCTAAACTGAATAAGAAAAAGAAAAGGTGGGGGATGGGGAGGCTGAAGACATTTTATAAAAGGCAGTAATAAGTGTGTACAAGAACAGACATAAAATGGATACAAGCGCTATAAGGAAAGCATCAGGATGGACTACATGCTGGCTTGCACAGGGAGCAGCACAATCACTTTGCTCTTAAGATACATTCGTACCCCTTTGGTATTTTTGTATTTAAAAGAGAAAAGAAGGTGGTGTGTATGTCATAATGATGCTGTTATCCATTCAAGTAACTGAGATCAGTACAAAATTGTGCTGACAGCTCTGTACCATACGGCAGATGCTGAAATGATGCTGATAAGTGACAGCATCAGTGTCAACAAACTGAAAACAATTAGTGATATATTTCAAAATATAAATAGTGAGTAACATGTACATGTATTTCATCATCACCATAGTTAGCGTATACATAAATTCATTCATTTTTTTTTTTTTTTTGCAAAAAAAGGTTTGGAAACTGACATTTTTTTTTTTTTTTTTTTTTTTTTTAACTTGAAACACTGGTAATTTTGCAATTTCGGACTCTCATGTTTTGTGAGAGAATCTCATCAATTCAGTTATTAAATGGCAGATGAACAAAAGTTCATTTGAAGACGATGAAGAAGGGGACAGAGTTTGATACTGACATCAACAGAAGTAACTTACTTGAGCTGAAACACTTGTCATTTTGCAATTTCCTGACCTTTGAAGTTTGTGACATAGCCTCATCAAGTCAGTTATCCAAAGGCAGACCAACAAAGATTTATTTGAAAAGAAAAACAACAAAGAGGGCAAGAGTTCAATGGACCATCTTGATCACAAAATTAGGACATTTCTGGTGGGTTTTGTGGGTTTTTTTTTTTTTTTTTTTTTTTTGCTTTTCTGTTTCAATTTATAACTTCCAAAGTTTTTTTTTATTAAGTGTCTGCCGAGTGCCAAATTAGGCAGCTAAATGGTGCCAAATCAAGCTCAATTCATGGACCAGCTGAACAATAAGTGTCTCATGTCTGCTGTTGTTTTTGGCGATACCCAACTGACTGCTTGACTTCTGAATCACTGGCTGATGAGATGCCTAAATGAGATCAAATTCAGAAACGAGGAGGATGATTTGATATTTCTGTGACATGTCACAAGTTCTTGTTCATATTTTATTTAACAGTATTGCATTTCCATAATTATTTTTACCAAAATTTCTATGCTGAGTACAGAAAAAATAATACATGTAAATGAGGCCTTATAGCACAAACCGCCTGAGGAAGGTATTCATCAGTCGCACCTACAAATCTATTAAAACAAACAAACAACAACAAAGAAAAGAAAAATATACCAAGTTAATGGTAAAATTATAAAACATGTCAACATGAACTCATTGCAGAGCTAGTCTAAACTATGGTACAAAACGATGGCATTACATCGCTACATAGTGAAAAAGAATCTCTTCCAGATTAATGGATGGAGAAAAAAAAAAAAACAAACAAACAAACAAACATCATTCTACCTGCCAAGGACTTGGTAAAGCTGGCTTCATATTCCCTGACAAAGACGGACTCGCGTGCCATGCCCACTCCAAAGGTCTGCAGAGTGGCTGCTATCTACAGTCCCCCGAGACACACAGGAAAGAGCACCATGCACATGAAGACCATGCAACATTCACCTACGTCCAATCGAAGGCAATCAGAAAACGAAGAAATGACAAGAACATGTCAGTCTCGTGTCTATAAAAGCATTCTATGACTGAGGCATTCCAGACCGCCGTCATCGTCAGGCTGCACATCTCACGGCAGACGGTCTTCAAACAAAATCAGAGGTTACTGGTAAATAACGACATGCGTACACCTTGCTTCAGCTACAAATGGGCTACTTCAGTACTTTGTTCACGATGCAGAGATAAGGACTACAGGCGACAGACTGCGTGTCATGCCGGATATCTCCGCTACACAGATTGATGACATCATCCACAGCAAACCTCCCTGTCGACATCCATGCGCATGTCACACACACAGTTCAGTCCAAAAACAGCGTTGCTATGCATCAGAAAGAAAGGACCTGTTTCACGTCACGAGGAAGAACAGATTTAGAGAAAACCATCCGCAAACACAAGTTTGGACATGACAGAGAAGGGTTGATGGTGACCTGGGTCTGCACTGTCACTACATGGTCCATGCAGATCCTCTCTGTACACCACCACCCACACACAATACACACCACACTCCACAATACTGACATCTGAACAGGACAAAACAAAACACACAAACAAACGAAACCACCACCAAACAGAAGAAATACAGGTCTGAAAACTAGATCATTACAAGGTAACACATGCCTACATGATCAGTATCATGTACCTTTTATGCATACAAAGGTCATGAATACAATATGAAATAATGATGCACATGAAAAAAAAGACTTGGCAGTCAGTCATTGAAAGCATTGTGAATTGGCTGAAAGCGGTGCACCAGTGCTGTTCACTCCCTCCTCTCACAGTTGAGACTTGGTACAAAGCACTCATTTGCCGCCTCCTCTGGACTACAGGTCCATGACCAGTGGATTCATCAGCCCCTGGGTTGTGCTAAACAGCCTTGTCCCTTTGCTGAACAGCAGATAATGGCAGACACAGGAGGGGAATGAAATACTACTTTCCCTGAAAATATTTTCAATCTCTGGATGTGTCTGCCATTTCTGGAGAAGCTTAAAGGCAGTTGCTGCCCCTGTCTCAGTAGATTTAAATCGTTTAAGTTAGATGAACCAAACCATTGATAGTAGCAGACTTTGTTCTTTGTGTTTTGCAAGGTATTGCTTTTTCATAAAAAAGTAATCAAGACATCCGCCTTTTAAAAACACACACACACACCCCCCCCCCCGGGAATTCTCCCTCTAAACTAGATCTACATTCCATTAAAAAAAACTTCCCAGAAATATGTGTGTGTTCTCATAATTTTCCTCACTCCAGTTAATAGTCTCACTGACTATGAAATTCTGAAAGACTGCTGTTAATGAGATCCCAGTCCAATGCTCCATTCTGAACATATGTTTTATTTACTGTTCTGACTGTACATTAGAATGCACTTGTCAATAATGAATTTCACATCTGTTCCTATTCATTTCATCTGCATGAATAATGCCTTTTCTGGGAGTCATTTTCCTCTTTTTTTTTTTGTCCAATATTTTCAAAATTGAAAGAACAATGATCCCGTGACATTCCATCCCCATCCCCATCTTCTCCTGAAACATTTTCGTCTGGTTCTTCACACACTTGTGACAGCAGATGTAAATGCTACTGGGGCAGTGTTAGTTGAGGTCATCCATAAACCTGGCAAGTAAACCATCGTTTTGTTTAGGGGGCGTTCTTTCACATCATTACTGAGCTTTTACTGTTAGATGGCAAACACCATCCATCTTTTTTTCTTTTCAAGAACAAATATGAATTTGAATAAAGTCTCACTCTGAACATGTAAAAATTCTTTCACATCATTGCTGTGCTTTTTCCATTAGATGGCAAAGAACATTCATTTTTTCTTTTTTTTGTGCAAAAACAATTATGAATTTTGAATAAAAAGTTGCACTTTGAAACATGTGAAAATCATGCCTGAGTGTAACAGAAAGAAGTCAGAAGAACAAGACTGTACAACTGTTTCACAACTCCTGAGCCTAACATGGATGGTGAGGGAAACTGTAACACTGCATTTCTCACTTAGATCACCCAGTGAGCTCGTTTTCTATAGCCACACCGGCTTTTCAGTGAGCTGAAGGTGCATGACTTGGTGCAAACTCAGTTGATGACCAAACCAAGTTTTTTTTTCATTTACACCATGAAAGATTATTGACTTTTTTATTAGCAATAACTGTGTGTGCAAGTTCACATCAAAATGAATCTCAACCTGGGCATGATAGTTAAGCGTTCTACAACTAGCACAAGCAATTTCTGTTATTCAGTCCCCCACTGGACGGCAGCTGGCTAAAAACAGCTTGTGTGAAGAGAAGCCATGTAGTTCTCAGTCAGACACCAAGTGAAGCAGCATTCCTATCAGTACAATTTCACTGCTGGCACTGACAACTCCAGCAGCCATCTCTAAACAAACACAACACAGCATGTACAATATCAAGCGACAGGACACACAGAACATTCCACAACAGCTGAGAGGCAGCAGTAGGCTCAAGCCGCAGCTCCCACTGCTCAATGCTTTCAGCGTGCACTGCCCAAGGGGGCCAGTCAGTACCTCTCTTGGTCAGCACATGGTCTAGCTGGGAGTCAAAGTCAGGTGAGAAATCCACATGAACGTACTCCCCGGAGGAGCTTATCCGGCCCCCATAACTGGACACAATATCCGCAATCTGCCGGGAGCCAACCCACACAAACTGATTACCAACAAACACCTGAACGTGGAAATAACCACAATCAAACATAGATCAAACCGTGTGGCATTACGAACATGGTAAAGCAAGCATCTTTAATGAAATATGAACAAATATTTTTTTCCATTCCTCTGCAACAGAAACAACAGCTGTGTGATTAAACTCAAGCCAAACTGGCCGCTGTAATGATGGAGGTAGTAAAGACATCCCTGTGTTTGTTCTTTGGACAGCTGGTGGTTTCCTGCTGCTCCCATCCACCCACCTCCCATGGTTCAGGATGGTCTCTATGACAATCTGCTCATCCACAGACACGTTTTTCAACTCTCTCCATCTGTGTGCATGTGTGTGTGTTTGTGTGTTTGTGTGTGTGTCTGTTGTCTGAGCCATCTGTGATTAATCTGACAATACACTGGTTATAGTTGGTCAGAATGTGTGCGTGTGTGTGTGTGTGTGTGTGTGTGTGTAGTTGGTCAGAATGTGTGTGTGTGTGTGTGTGTGTGTGTGTGTGTGTGTGTGTGTGTGTGCGTGCGTGTGTGCGTGTGTGTGTGTGTGTGTGTGGAGAGAGTGTGTGTGAGAGAGAGAGTGTGAGTGCGCATGTGCACGCGTATGCATGTGCATGTGTGCGTGTGCACGCCTGTCTGTGTTTCTTCCTTGTTCTCTTTTAACTTAAGCACCGAACACAAATCACCAAGTGCTAAGAGGATGAACATTCTGTGAGCAAATGCAAAAAAACATAAAAAAAAAAAGCTATTCTGTGTGTGTGTGTGTGTGTGTGTGTGTGTTCGCGTGCGTGTGCATGCCCCTCGGTGCATCTGCACATTTACATGAGTGTGTGTGTGTGATCTTGCACTGTATCCACCTAACAAATTATTAGAGAGAGAGAGAGAGAGTAAAAATCACAGTTCTTTGATTAAACTTTCGCAAACTCACACTCCCTCTCTCTCTCTCCCTCCCCTTCACAACCTCCCTCCCTCCCTCCTCCTCCCCTTTCTACAACCCTTGTTCACCGACTCCACTCAACTCACCAGTAATCTGACAAGGGAATAGGTCTTTTCTCCACTTTTCCACTCAACCTTCAGTGGTCTGTGGTTTGAATCTATGGGGCAAATCTTTTCTTCCCTTTTCCACCAGACCTTCTATGGTATCTATGGCTTTGAATCTGACAAGGGACAGATCTTTTTTGCCCCTTTTCCCACAGACCTTCAGTGGTGGTCTGGGTGCTTGTCTTTCAAAAGACGATTAACTGGGGTCCAATGCTTTGCATGTACTTCACACGCTTGGCCTGAACAAGGAAGTAAAGCAAGTGGTCTGCAGAAAAAAATTTGACCTAAAATCCATTTTGATAAGCACAGAAAAAAAAAAAAAAAAAAACGTGGATGACGCCCTCCTATTGCAACATGCTCTCTCCCAAGACACAGAGAGCAGCCTGAATTTTCTGGACAGAAATCTGTTGTGACAATGAAGTAATATTACATCAATGCAGTGCAACCATCCCCTACTTTTTCTCCTGCTCCCCCTCTGCAACATCAACTGGTCAAAGCCTGTGAGCGGCTGTACACAGCTGATAAACAGCCTGGGCTTTGAGCAGGTAGACCATGCCATTTCACAGGGTTCACAGTCCCTCAGACTCTCTATCAGACTCTCTATGTATATCTGCTGACCACTGAGCAACATCCCAGCTTCTGCACACTTTGTCACTCCACTCAGCCAAGTGGGGGGGGGGGGGGGGGGGGGGAAGCAGAAGGGGAGATACTGGTTGTGCGTGTGTGTGTGTGTGTGTGTGTGTGTGTGTGTGTGTGTGTGTGTGCGCGCGCGCACGCACATGCGTGTATGAGACAGACAGACAGAGAGAGAGAGAGAGAGAGAGAGAGAGAGAGAGAGAGAAAGCAAGTTCTTGAAATCTGGAAAGCATGCAAGACAAAAAAAGAAAAGAAGCTTGAAAACACATACATGACAATAAGAACATGAACAATGAGAAAGATCACAGAGCCAAACTTTGTAACATCAGAAACAATGAATAACAACAAAAAAAACTAACAATCTATGAAATATAAACTCCAACAAAATGAACTGTCCTCAGAGACTTTCAGTGCTCCTCATTCTTAACCCTAAATCATCAGCCACCTCTGAAAGAACTACATTCAATCCCGCAATTACTTTCATCGTGACAGATGTTCTGTTGTCTGCACTGGTTTCTTTCCCACCCTATATTCACTTCTGCTGTTTGTTGCTCTCATCCTGCCTGAGGAAGATTAACAGGCTGAGATTCGTAACTTCAATATCTGTTGCGTTCATCTGCAGATTCGTTTCGTCAACAAATATTTCCCTGTTTTGATTTCACTGCATTTATCTGGCAGCTCATTACGTCAACATTTCATTTTCATTTTTAGACTTCTGCCTGCTTTGAAACTCGCTTCAGGAGGACAAACATGAGATGTTCACCACAGACCGAATCAAAAGCATGCCCTGCTCTCTATTGCTTGTTCTGCTTGTAATGGAGTCATCTTCTCCCATCAGTGACTGATTCAGTATCACCAACTGGGTTTGAGAGTGTGCTGGTTATACCACACACACTACACCAGCACTGCAAGGCTACAAAACCACTGTCAGCTGGGTATGTTACTAGATGACTCCATCACAAAAACAGTACACACTAAAAAAAAAATAATAATAACATGACATTAAAAAGTAATGAGAGATGATTCAATAACAAGAACTGTACACAATAAAAAATATCAATAACAATATGACCTTAAAAAGAAACAACAGTAGCAATATTCAGGATATAACATTTATAGTAACTTAGAAAACAAAACAACAAAGATCAATAATTATATAATAATCGCCAATAACAATCACCATACACAAACAAGGACAGAACAAATAAAGGGAGAGAAACGCCTCACACCTTGGCCCATTCCTCGGAGTCGTCAAAGATGTCATCTGATTTGCGGGTGGAGTCACGGCCAGCCTGCTGAAGGGTGGACTTGCGGGCCCCTGACCCCGTCATCTCCTCGATCTCGTCCAGAACCCCGTCAGCGTCGAAGACGTCCCGGTCCTCTTCCCTCTCCATCAGGGGGTCAAAGGTGACAATGGTGGAGGGGGTGGAGCGATGTCTGGAGCGCACAGTCTTCACCACCACATTTTCGCAGATCTGGGACACCACGTTGCGTGAACCACCCGGCGTGTGGACCCCTTCAGGAGACCTGCACAGAAGAGACCGAGAGAGTCTGAGAACTGGAGGTCAGGGGTCAAGGCGTCTTTGAGGATATTTGTGTGTGTGTGTGTGTGTGTGTGTGTGTGTGTGTGTGTGTGTGTGTGTGTGTGTGTGTGTGCATGCGTGCGTGCGTGCGGGGGGGTGGGGGTACAGTAGATGGCAGGGTTTTTTTTCATCTTTGTTCTGAACCTGTCACTATGAACAGTGTCAGGGTTGGTGATGCACAGATTACAGCCAAACCTGCAAGCACAACCCAAAACACAGCAGCCATCGTTCATTTCCATCTTCAGTGAGGTTTTTGGTGGAGGCGGTGACAGTCATCACTCTGCAGTTTGTACAGCTTTTTCCTGGTACCAAGTGACAGACTTTACAAGCCTTTCATCCACAGAGAGTGAATCCCCTAATTCTGTTGCCAAAAAAATATCAAGTGCTGTCAAGTGATATTATGTTGAATATAGCCAAGCCAACACTGGGGGGTTGGGGAGGTCCACACTTCACAGTCAGTGTTGATTGTGATTACACACAAAATGAAGAATAAGGTTGTCAGCCATGTGTGCAACACATACTGTCAACTGTCTGTCTTCTCTCTCTATTCCTCTGTTATCAGGAATTCCATCGTCACAAACCAACAAACACTGTCCACTTGTCTGTCTACTTCACACTCCTCTGTTACCTTAGATTCCATCGTCACAAACCAGTACTGTGTATTGGTCAACTGTCTGGCTTCTCTATATTCGTCTGTTACCTTGGGTTCCATTGTCACAAACAAATGAACACTGTCAATTGTCTGTCGTCTCTATATTCCTCTGTTACGTTGGGTTCCATTGTCACAAACAAACAAACAATGTCAACTGTCTACTTCACACTCCTGTTACCTTAGATTCCATCGTCACAAACAAACAAAGACTGTCAATTGTCTGTCTTCTCTATATTCCTCTGTCACCTTGGGTTCCATCGTCACAAACAAACAATGTCAATTGTCTACTTCACGCTCCTCTTTAACATGGGATTCCATCGGCACAAACCAACAAACACTTAGAATGTCTACTTCATATTCCGCTGTTACCAGAATACCATCGTCACAAACCAACAAACAATGTCTACTTCCTATTCAGCTGTTACTAGAATTCCACTGTCTCAACCAACAACACTGTCAACTGTCTCCCTCCTTCAAGTTCCCTCTGATAACGGCGATTGTATCACACAGAGTGTGAAGGCACAGTGCCCACTCTCCCCCACCCCTCCCTCCCCCCTCTCTGCAAACTTCCAGCCATCAGAACTATGTTATGGAGCCAGGCACAGCTAACACTTCTTGGGTCGGCTCTCCTGTCCTTAAATGGTGCCACTAACCTATATTCTTTTCTACACCACCACCCTCCCATCCCCTTTTTTCCCCTCCCTCCTTCCTCCTCCAACTGCATCTTTTTCTGTTTTTTGTCTATTCTCTCCCCCTCTATCCCCCCCCACCCTCCAGTCTTCCCCTCCATCCCACAGTCCTCCACTTGCATCTCTTTGTCCCCTTCACCCCCTCTACCCTCTCTCTCTCTCTCTTTCTCTCTCCCCTGTCTTTAGTTCTTCTTTCATCCTATCAACACATCTCCCTCCCTTATCTCTATCTCTCTCCCCCTTCCCCATCTTAATTTCCCTATTCATCTTATCAGTCTATCTCCCTCCTTTAACTCTTTTCTCCATTCTTTCCTGTCTTGTTTCTCTCTCTCTCTCTCTCTCTCTCTCTCTCTCTCTCTCTCTCTCTCTCTCTCTCTCTCTTCACACACTCTATATCTTTTCACACACTCTATCTGTCTCTCTCTCTCATATACATATATACATATTATACATACACGCACACATACACACACACACATATATATATATATAGAGAGAGAGAGAGAGAGAGAGAGAGACTGATACTGAGAGAGAGAGATTAATTAATACAGAGAGAGAGAGACAGAGAAAGAGAGAGAGAAGAGAGAGAGAGAGAGAGAGGAAGGGACAGGGAGAGATCTGTCCCCACCCCATTGATACAGAGAGACATACAGAGAAAGAGACACAGACAGAAAGACAGAGACAGACAGAAGGACAGACAGACAGAGAGAGAGACAGAGAGAGAGAGAGAGAGAGACAGAGACAGAGGCAGACCCACAGAGATCTGTCCCCACCCCCCCCCCCTTTCCTCCTTTAGAGCAGTATTTCCACAGCTTGATATTTAGCAGTGCTGACTGAGAGGGCCCCATTCTGTTTGCAATGTTGTTGTAACAGCACCCCAGGGAAGACGATCCCCTCCTCCCTCACCCCTACCCCCCCTACTCTTTCAGCCCCCCTTCCTTTGTCAGCCTGATGAAAGAGGGAACGCCGCTTCTCTATGGTAAACTGTTGGCTGCAAAACGTAAGCGTCGTACTGGTCTTAATAATAATGATAATAATAATAATAATAATAATGTTAATTTTCTTTATAGCGCCTATTTTCTAAAGATTAGGGCTCTATGCACTTTACATATAATATAATAAACACTCTGGTTTACACAACGGATTGCCTACCTGTGTAGTGCTGACTGAAGAGCTGCCTGCCAGCGCATCATTCAGTCGTTTCCCATGTCATCCAGTCAATATCGCTCACTCAATTTCCTTATTTCCTTCATTCTTTCCAGATTTTTTTTTTTTTTCATCATTAAGAAATGCGATTCCTAAATGACTCGCATGTAATGGAATACTCGTGCACACAATGATAAAGCACAAGGGTGGGTAGAAGAACTGCTGGGTGTGAGGGGGGGGGGGGGGGGGGGGGGTATAAAGATTCAGTTTGTCTTAGGCAATCATTGTAGGTGATAACAATTTCAGTGAAAATGACGGTTGTGTCATGTTAATAACATTGCTTAAAAAAAAAAAAAATTAAAAAAAAAATAAAAAGAAAGAAGAAAATAATAAATAAATAAATACATAAAAAAAAGTTCATCGCAAATTCACAGCTGTTATGAGTGGGCATATCTTCATGCATGCAGGTTGATTGCTGGACAGATTTAATTATTGGTCGCCCATTCTGCCAGGAGTTGTTATGTTAGTCAACACACACACACACACACACACACACACACACACACACACACACACACACGGTAACCAAAACATCGTGACTACACAAACTCACTTCTTTACTAATACGAGTCAAACAACTCAATCCGGGCAGAGTCAAAGCAAATTAAATGATCCAATCTCTACTAGTCACAAACCATGGCATCTATAGCAACATCAGTAATTATGGCATCTACAGCAACATTCATAACTATGGCAATGATTTTATTTAACCAATCACAACTATCTGTATGCTTGTTAGTACAGTTACCCCGCAGGTAACATTTTTATGCTTAGTTCAATAATTTATCAGTGCAAAGAGCAAGATGGCGACACTCACAAAGAAAGACCCACTGCTGACACTGATCAATATCTACTTTTTTTTTCTTTTTTTTTTAAAGCAAGATCATTGTAAAGTAGCTCTTATGACATTAGAAGTTTACCATACCGCTCCTGCTTCCAATGCTGCTCCCAATATCTGGTGCTCAGTTTACTTCACTCCCCCTGCTTCTATCCCCCACCCCCACCCACCCCCACCCCCGGGGACATAAAGTGTCGGGGATACTGACGTACTGTCAAAAAAAAAAAGTTTCCAGGGCTCAGTCCTGATAGATCTTTTCACCTGCTCCAGCGGCAGACTGTTTCCAGAGTGAGAGAGAGGAGAGACAGTGACAGAGAGAGAGACAGAGACAGAGACACAGACAGACAGAGAGAGACAGATGGGACGGGGAAATGGGGGTGTGGAAGGGATGTGGGCAAGAGAGACGTAAACAGGAGAACAAGAAATGGTGTCGAGTCTGCGCGTGTATATGTGCGTGTTTGTATGTATGCACACGTGTGTGTGCATGCCCGCCCCGTGTGTGTTTGTATGATGCGTGCAGCAACGGAACCTCCTCCACGTCAACACATAATCGTACACTCTCCCCCCATGATGAGATGTTCACCGTGACATAAACAACGTACCCACAGCCATCATAGTCCCTTGAATCATTCCAGGACCTGCCAAAAACAAGCCACAAGCTGGTGTGCAGCAAGCCACCACTGACAACCGTGGCATCCCATTAATGTGTCAAAATGATCAACCATCCGGAGCTATGTCCAAATGATCCCTGCAACTGATTCAAGATGCGCCACTACCATCCCTGCTGCTGATTTGGGGATGCGTCTAAATGATCCCTGCTGCCAATTCAGAAGGTGCCAAAATGATCCATGGGCCGATTTAGGATGCCCATAGTATCCCTAAAGTTGACTGGAGATGTGCCGAAATCATCCTTGCAATGCAGAAGAAGAAGAATCTTGCAACTGCAACGACATGTGCCAACATGATCCCCGCCAGCAAAATATCAAAGGTCTGGGAAGACCAAGATATGGCGTGCACATTCTCCACCTCCTCTTGCTCCTTCATTCCACACATGTATCAAACGTACACGCTCGCGCGCACATATCACACACTTCACACATGCACAAGCGCGCGCCTGCACACACACACACACACACGCACGCACGCACACGCACCTACACATGCACACACACAAAAAACAACTCAATCTCCACAGGGAAGATGAAAAAGAAATCCAACATGACGTAACAGCCAGTTCAGCATCACTTCTGCCGCCGGCGCCCTGCCTACAATTTTAACAGGAATAAGAACCTGACAACATGCACTTCTTCAATTATCTCCCATCTTTACCACCCGAGTCTGAACATCAGGTGAGCTCCCCTGTCCACCCACCCCTCCATCTCTCTCTCTCTCTCTCTCTCTCTCTCTCTCTCTCTCTCTCTCTCTCTCTCTCTCTCTCTCTCTCTCTCTCCTCCCTGACTGGATGAAACAAAGGAATATGCATTCATATATAGCACCATCATTAATAAGATTTTGGGCTGTAGCCATATTTCACATCCGTATGAGAAAATAATCTAATGACGAATGAATAACATTATCTTTTAACTGTTCGTTGCTTAGATCAGCATATCATTTTCTCTTATGGGGGTTAAATGCGTATACAGGCAGAGTGTATATTCTTTCTGCTCCCCCTCTCTCACACACATTTCTCTCTGTTTGTCCCCCTCCCTCTAGAATGGGATGAATAATTCACACACACACACACACACACACACACACACACACACACACACACACACTCACTCACTCACTCACTCACTCACAGAGAGCGACAAGAGAGAGACAGAGACAGAAATACGGGGGGGGGGGGGGCACGTTCAATTAATGATCTCGTTTCTAAAGAATTGGCTGTATTCTGCTGATGTCATGCCTCCAACCACAACGCCTTGCAACTCATAGGAACTTGTCTGCCTTTACACTGGGGGAGAGGGGTGTTGGGGGGGGGGGGGGGGGGGGGTACTGACTCTGACACAGCACTCATTATATAACAGATTTCTTTTTGATACGGGAAGTTTCTCTCACCTCATAAAAAGAGTGTACTAGCCGATCTTCAGTACGATTCAAGGATTGTCCGTCACTGACCTCAACAACGATTCAAGGACTGTCCGTCACTGACCTCAACTACGATTCATGGACTGTCCGTCACTGACCTCAACTACGGTTCAAGGACTGTCTGTCACTGACCTCAACTACGATTCAAGGACTGTCCGTCACTGACCTCAACTACGGTTCAAGGACTGTCCGTCACTGACCTCAACTACGGTTCAAGGACTGTCCGTCACTGACCTCAACTACGATTCAAGGACTGTCCGTCACTGACCTCAACTACGATTCAAGACTGTCCGTCACTGACCTCAACTACGGTTCAAGGACTGTCCGTCACTGACCTCAACTACGATTCAAGGACTGTCCGTCACTGACCTCAACTACGATTCAAGGACTGTCTGTCACTGACCTAAGCAACGGTTCAAGGATTGTCTGTCACCAATGGATTAAGGCTTATCTGTCTAAGACGTGACCTCACGGACTATTTATCACCGACGTGACTTTC
>JADBJO010001047.1:70000-75000 GCA_016801955.1 Conus betulinus | reverse complement strand
GCAACACCGTTCTGTTGCAATAAAAGAATGCACTATGAGGTCAGGCGGCTTGCTGCCAACAGGTAAGAACTCGCAGTTTTCAAAGTTCATTTCTGGTAACAGCACAATTCCTCTGTCTCCTTCCCCCCCCCAGCCTACCCCTTCGCCTCAGCTCTCCTTCCCTCTCCCTCTCTCTCTCTATCCTGTTTCTCTTTCCCTTCTTCCCCCCATGTCCCTTCTTTCTTCCTTTGCTGTTTGTTCCCTGGTGTTTTAATGAGCACCAGCCAAGAGAAAAGAAACGCCAGCAGAGACGAAACGACCTGTAGTGAAAGAGCGAAGAGAAAAACCGTGTGTGCGTGTGTGTTTATTACACAGCTAAATGTATGAGAGAGAGACAGACGCACAGAGAGAGAGAGAGAGAGAGAGAGAGAGAGAGAGAGAGAGAGAGAGAGAGAGAGAGAGAGAGAGAGAGAGAGGAGAGAGAGAGAAAGAGAGTGAGTGGGGGTGTGCGTGTGCGTGTGTGTGTGTGTGCTCGCGCGTGAGCGTACGCGCGCCTGAGTGTGTGCGTGCGTGCGTTTGCGGGGAGAGAGAGCTGACGGACAAAGACAGAAATAACTGCGATGGACAGAGACAAAAATAAATGTTATGACTAAACCACTGTCACCTTCCTCTTCTCAGGAGGCGAACGAACGATAACATGCATGATGGACGAAACATTCAATGAAGCCTTTTACAATGAACGAACTGAGAGCATCACACACACACACACACACACACACACACACACACACACACACACACACACACACACGGCACAGTAGTAGTCACAGTGAAGCCACTTGACACAGAGAAAGCGATGCACATATAAGACACAACAGTGAACACAACAAATGCACTATACACGATGGAGGCACTAGGGGGAAGACATTGACGGCACTATACATGGTGAAGGCATTGCAGACAGAGAAAGCACAATAGTGGACCACAGTATAGGCACTCAAGGCAATGAATGCTCCCTATGGAGAAGGCACTATACACAGTAAAAGCATCATGCACAGAGAAGACGCATCAGTGAACACAGTGAAAGCACTTCACACAGTGACAGGCGATATACACACAGAGGACAACAGTGAACATAGCGAAGGCACTGTGCACAGTAAAAGCACTGTACACGGAGAAAACACAACGGTGAGCAGGCACAAAGATGAACACCGTGAAGGCACTATACATAAAAGCAACAAAGATGAAAACAGTGAAGGCACTATACACAGTAGGCACATAGATGAACACTGAAGGCACTATATACAGAAGCCACAAAGATGAACACAGTGAAGGCACTATACACAGTAGGCACAAAGATGAACACCGTGAAGGCACTATATACAAAAGGCACAAAGATGAACACCGTGAAGGCACTATATACAAAAGGCACAAAGATGAACACCGTGAAGGCACTACATACAAAAGGCACAAAGATGAACACCGTGAAGGCACTATATACAAAAGCCCACAAAGATGAAAACAGTGAAGGCACTATACACAGTAGGCACAAAGATGAACACCGTGAAGGCACTATATACAGAAGCCACAAAGATGAACACAGTGAAGGCACTATACACAGTAGGCACAAAGATGAGCACCGTGAAGGCACTATATACAGAAGCCACAAAGATGAACACCGTGAAGGCACTATATACAGAAGCCACAAAGATGAACACAGTGAAGGCACTATACACAGTAGGCACAAAGGTGAACACCGTGAAGGCACTATATACAAAAGGCACAAAGGTGAATACCGTGAAGGCACTATATATAAAAGGCACAAATATGAACACTGTGAAGGCACTATATACAAAAGGCACAAAGGTGAACACCGTAAAGGCACTATATATAAAAGACACAAGGTGAACACCGTGAAGGCACTATATATATAAGGCACAAATATGAACACTGTGAAGGCACTATATACAAAAGGCACAAAGGTGAACACCGTGAAGGCACTTTATATAAAAGGCACAAATATGAACACTGTGAAGGCACTATATACAAAAGACACAAAGGTGAACACCGTGAAGGCACTATATACAAAAGGCACAAAGGTGAACACCGTGAAGGCACTACATATAAAAGGCACAAAGAGGAACGCAGTGAAGGCACTATACACAGTGGGCACAAAGATGAACACAGTGAAGGCACTATAGACAGAAGGCACAACAACGAACACAGTGAAGACACTATACTCTGAATGCACAAAGATGAACACAGCGAAGGCACATACAAAAAGAAGGCAGCATGGTAGACGCTGTGAAGGTACTGTTCAGAGAAGGCTCATCAGCAAAAAAAAAAAAAAAAAAAGAAAGAAAAAAAAGGCACTGTCTACACAGAAGGCATATAAGAAAACACAGTGAAGGCACCACGAGCCTTTCCTGGCTCTGCTACGTCACCGAAGTTGGGAAGAGAGCAGAGCCAAGACATTATTAAACACACTTTCACCTGGCCTTCAGAACTACAACAGTTACCTGACATTTTCCCCTGTCTGCAGCAACCGCACCCTTATCCCCACCCCCCCCCCACTCCTTGTTCACTTCCCCCTTCTCCCCTCTTCCCTTTTCCACCCCCCCACCCGCCCACCTCTCTCTCTCTGTCTCTCTCTCTCTCTCTGTCTTGATGGCATGTGTGGGGTTAAAAAGAACTGTGTGTATCTCGGCAAAAACCTGATATCTAGAACCAAGCCAGCTACGCGCGCGTCAGAAAACGCACCAGGTCATTAATATAACAGGCTGGCCATATGGCGCTGATGCTGTTCATTTGTATTTGGTTACACACTTCTCTCTAGTATTTTTTGCGCTCTCTCTCTCTCTCTCTCTCTCTCTCCTCTCTCTCTCTCTCTCTCTCTCTCTCTCAGTGTGTGTGTGTGTGTGTGTGTGCGTGTGTTTGTTGTGTGCCGGCTGCAACTCTCTCTCTCTCTCCCTCTCTCTCTCTCTCTCTCTCCGCCTCTAGCATTTCCTCTTGCACCCCCTGCCATCCCTCCCAAAGAGTTGCACACGCCCCAGTCAGACAAAGCGTCACGCCTTTCACACGCAGTGGTAGTGATCGCGTCTGCTGCCTGAGACAGACACTGCAGACAGACAGTCTGACAAGCAGACTGACATGCAGGCAGACTGACAGACAAGCAGGTGCGTGAGGGAAGTAGACTATGCAGTTCCCATCACAGATTTTGTTTTTCTCTCTCGCTTCTCTTGCTCCTCGTCACGTGACGTCACTGCGTCAGCATCTGCCCTCACATCTGTGCTCATCTGCATCCATCATGTCCCGGGGGAAGGGGGGGGGGGGGGGGGGGGTCCTGTCGGTATCTGCACTCCTCCCTCCGTTATTTCCTAGGTCTGCACTGATGTGAATGGGACGGTCAAACCGTGACCATCATCTGTCCTCCCTACTCTCGGCATGTTGGTGTTAAAAATCTGAACGCGTTCCAAGTCAGCATGGTCACAAACGCAAACTGACACCCCCCCCCCCGCTCTCTCTCTCTCTCTCTTCTCTCACATACACACACACACACGCTCGCACACGCACGCCCCCCCCCCCCCCCCCCCACACACACACACACACAGAGTGACACATTTTTTCTCCCCTCCCCTATTTTAAAATAAGATGAGGTGTAACAAAGGGCTTGTTTATCCCGATTTCAATTTTGGCATATTTCTCCATCGTTGGATGAGCGCACGCCATATACAGACTGACAGCGAGGATGCAATTGATGACATCACTGTTCCGCCCCGCCATGTTCACGTCACTCACACGCAACATGGACCTACGTCAGAGTCGATTAAGCCAATGACAGACTATAGCGGGCAAACCTGGCACAGCGTTTCTCGGTGCTATCAGAGTCTATTTTGAGGAAACATCGCCTGCACAATAGCAGCATTTGTTTGTTTGAAAAAAGAAATGGGGATTGGAGAAAATGGCGTCAATATACTATCAAACCAACCGTTCCTTCCCGTCCCTCTCTCTCTCTCTCTCACACCCCCCCCCCCCCCCCTCTTCCGAGTTTCTACCCTCCCCCCCCCCCCCCCCCTCTCTCTCTCTCTCTTATCCCTATCCCTTTGATTATTTTTCGATCATCTGCTCCCTACCCCTTTCTCTTTCTCTCTCACTGCACGCATGCGCGCACACGCATGTGCGCGGACGTGCACTCCCCCCCCCCCCCCCCCCCCCCCCCCCCCCCCCCACACACGAGCGCGTGTTTTCGTGGGGTTTTTTTTTGTGTGCGAATCCCACCTATCTCTTCTCCTCCTATTCTTCGCTCTCATCCCATCTCCTGCTCCCCCTTCTTACCACCACACACAGCCCCCCCCTTCCCCCCCCCCCCCCCCCCCCCCTTCAAGTTGCTCTACTTCATCTCTCTCTCTCTCTCTTCCTCTCTCTCTCTCCACACACACACATTGTTCTACATCTCTCTCTCTCTCTCTCTCTCTCTCTCTCTCTCTCTCTCTCTCTCTCTCTCTCTCTCACACACACACACACACACACGTTGCTCTACATCTCCCTTCCCCCCCCCCCCCCTCTCTCTCTCTCAAAAGAGGCGGACAAAGAAGAGAGTCCGTTTTGTCCTGACAGCTCTGTGGTCTTACCTCCTCTTGCTGGCATCGGACCAAGACTTTCATCCATGTTCTTTTCTCTCACTACCCGGCCTCCTCCAACCCCTCCCCCCCCCCCCCCTTTTTTTTTTTAACCTCCCCTTCCCACCACTTGCTCCCCGCACCCATCCCCTCTCTCTAGCTCCCTCTCACTCTGTGTTTTTACACCTGCACTGTCTACACGGCTCACTACGCATCCACGCGCGCGCGTGCGTGCGTGTGCGTGCGTGCGTGCGTATGAGTGTGTGTGTGTGTGTGTGTGTGTGTGTGCGCGTGCGTGCGTGTGTGTGCGTGCGTGCATGTGTGTGTGTGTGCGAGTGTGTGTGTGTGTGTGTGTGTGTGTGTGTGTGTGTGTGTGTGTGTGTGTGTGTGTGTGTGTGTGTG
>JADBJO010001047.1:47500-65000 GCA_016801955.1 Conus betulinus | reverse complement strand
CTGTACACAAACCACACTAAAGCCTGTTCCACACTTCTCCAACGGCAGAAGCCCCGCACAACGCATCCAATTTCTATTCATCCAAGGAAAGTCTGCTATGCTAAAACAAGGCAGTCTGTTAGGTCCATCTGCATCTTATATCTCATAATGTAAGAACTTACATACAAAAAAAAAATCTATTCAGATCCCCATAACCAGACTAGCTCGTATCGAGGCGCGCCCTAAACACGTTTACCTGCCTGTCAACGAATTTAGAGAGTTTGTTTATCTAGTTACACCCCAAACTTCAGAACACACTCGACAGGATAAGATGGAACCTGCTGCATACATTTCCTTACTCTTTTGAAAAGCTCTAAGCAGTGTGAATGATGCCTGTTTTTTCCGTTCTTTCTTTTTAGGGCGAGATGTTCTGCTCTCTTTTGAAGCAGTTCAGGCTGGAAAAGATTTTACCCATGAAATAGCACTGTTGACCACCACCTCTGCTTCTTCATCGTCGTGGAGTTCCGTCTGGCGGAGGAGAGAGAGAGAGAGGAGAGAGAGAGAGAGGAGAGAGAGCGAGAGGAGAGACAGAGAGACAGCGAGACGGGGGGGGGGGGGGTGGGGGGGATGGAGACAGACAGAAGACAGACAGTCGATCACAGAGACAGACAGACCGATAGACAGACAGTCAACCACAGAAACANCCGCAGTTCATAAGTAATTCCGTGTCCCTTATTCTGTTGATTTGATCTACGCTCTATCTATCTATCTGTCTATCTATCTATCTATCTATCTGCCCTTGCTTTTCCTCCCTCTTTACACAAACACACACACACACACACCCACACACACCACACACCACACACACACACACACACACACAGAGACAGAGAGAGACGAGAGAGGACGGATGAGAGGTAGAGATGAGCGAGGAGAAGAGCGGATGAGGAGGAGCGAGAGAGACGAAGAGAGAGAGAGAGAGACCTAAAGTTATACAACCTTTGACTTTTCGTTCGAATGTGGAGGAGATCAATTAATCAATAGTAACACCAAGTCAACATCGCCGGTTGAGTCGCCCTCTGCAAACGTACATAAAATGACCGTGATGACCGCAAGGTCCACAAGGGCCAGATCAGACGATGCAGAAGTTGATCCTCTCCCTCAGCCCCAGTCTGTAAAACACAGCGGCACTGAGGATGTTGCCCTGGAACTCCCACCAGGGAGAGAAGAGGCGTGAGACCTATTGAAGTGATTGTTTGCACACCCGGAAATGCATCTGAAATAAACCAGAGTAAAACACGCTCAGGAAAGTTTAAAAAAATGCAAGCCCCATACATGCCTAATGATAGCATACTTTTTCATGAGCCTAGATCCAATGGATAAGCTATCCATTCGCTATCAGTATATCAGTTTGACATATGACTGGGTATTAAACAGATGAATTTTTTAAAGTCTACTTCACTTGTTTAGAAGTATTGTTCTTGTGACGTAATTTTTCTTGACGTCAGGACAGACGACAAACATTATAATTTCATAAACGTTTGAGAATTTTCGGGCCTACCTAGAAGTCGAAACAACAACAACAAACAAACAAACAAAACAAAAAACAAGGTTCCAGTTGATCTAAAAATCTGTTTTCCCCACAATTTTCCATGATTGATTTTTAGAAAGAGAAGGGGTTAGTTACCGCCAAGGACATAGACAAACAAGGTACAGGACAAGACACAATTGCATTTCAACCTCTTGGGTCTTCAAACAAAAACAAGTAACAAAACACAGAGAACGAGAAACCACTTATCTGGTCCATGTTGGAGCAAACGGATAAAATGGCATCTGAAATAAACCAGAGTAAAACACGCTCAGGAAAGTTTTAAAAATGCAAGCCCCATACATGCCTAATGGTGGCATAATTTTTCATGAACCTAGATTAAATGGATACGCTATCCCATTCGCTATCAGGTATCAGTTTTGACATATGACTGGGTATTAAACAGATTATTTTTTTAAAGTCTACTTCACTCTACTGATTTGCACCGACATGACCAGATAAGTGGTTTTCTCGTTCTCTGTTTTTTGTTACTTGCTCTTGTCTGAAGAAGACCCAAGAGGTCGAAAATACATTGTGTCTTGTCCTATACCTTGGTTTGTCTATGGTCCTTTGCGGTAACTAACCCCCTCTCTTTCCAAATTTTGTGCTTCGTTTTTCCCCGCCCTCAGTCACTCCGTTTGGAACTTTCCATGGTTAGTTTATAATACTCATAGCACTGGAACTTGATATTAAAATTCACTGCTGATTTCATTGTTTACCTGCGCTTCGCCATAATTCCGAATATCTGATTTCATAAACGATCAATAGGCTAGTCAGGCTTAGGATTATTTTGACAGATGTAGCGAACAGTACATTTTCCAAAGAGTTTTGAAAATACTCTCTAATGTATGAGAGATTAAGAACATCGCTTGCCATTCATGTTAAAAAAAAAAAAAAAAAACTCTGCTTCCGCCTCCCTCCTAGATTATTTATTTCGCAAATAAAATTACTTTTTCACTTTTTCACTTTCAAACTCGTATCAGTTTGTTTTGAAAACAGTGTTTTTTGATTTTTGTGCGTCTCTGTTTGTGTCGTGTCATTGTGTGTTTTTCAACATGGTGTTTTCTATCTTATCTCCTCCCCGTCCTACTCTCCTTCTCAGTCGCCTCTCCCTCCTCCGTCCCTCCTCTCCTCCTCCCCTCTCCTTCCCTCTCCTCTTCCCCCTCATCCTCCTCTCCCGCCTCCCTCTCCCTTCCCCTTCCCTACTCTCCTCTCCCTCTCCTCTTCCCTCCGCTCCATCCCCTCAATCTCTCTGGCTCCTCTCCTTCATCTCCCCCTCCTCCTCTCCTCCTCCTCCCTCCTCCTCCCCTCCCTCCCTCCCCTCCTCCGCCTCCTCCCCTCCTCTCCCTCCTCTCTCTCCTCTCTCTGTGATAAATATTCCTCCTCCTCCTCGCGTAACTCTCACACGCCTTCTCTGCTCTCATCTCTCTCTCTCTTCTCACTGGGCCCTCAAAATATCTCCCCTCTCTCCGTCTGTCTCTCTCCCATCCCTCTCCCCTTCTCCCCCCTCTCTCTCCCTCCTCCCCCTCTCCTCTCCCACCTCTCCCTCCTCCTCAAACTTCCTTGTCCTCCCCATTCCCCTCCTCTCTCGTCTCTCTACTCCCCTCCCACCTCCCCTCCTCTCTTCTCTCCTCCTCCCCTCTCGACTCCCATCCCCCCTCTCTCCTCCCGCATGCTCTCCTCTCTCTCTCTCTCCTCCCTCTCTCTCTCCTCAATATTGAGCAATTTAGTGTGGTGAAAACAACTGCAGGCTAACAATTCCTCAATCATTACATTAATGACTCGGCAAAGGTTAAAAAAGGATAAGAAAAAGGGGGGTGGATCTGTGTGTGTTTGTGTGTGTGTGTGTGTGTGTGTGTGTGTGTGTTGGTGTGTGTGTGTGTGTGTGGTGTGTGTGTGTGTGTGTGCATACACAAATAGGCCTAGTGCATGCATTCACACTTGCGCACAGAATACCACATTCATTCCTCGTCAATACCCAACGCATATGCAAATTTGTACATGTAATATATATATTGAAACAGAGTAACATGTATACCGTTGCATACAGGCAAAAGTTACCCAATCGTAACAAAATGTCTGATTATTTATTCCAAAGACATAAAGTCTAAAAATTTAACTATGGGCTAAAGTTAATGATATAGTATGTAAACTGAACAAAAAGTATAAAAGAAAATTTCTAAGAAATAACTAAATCAGATGAAATGAAAACCTTTTTCCCAGATAATAAACCAATAATAAACGACTAAAACGGATGACGATTTGAAAACAACAGGACCAATTGTGTAAAGTAGTTAATGAACAAAAATATAAAAACCATGCCCTACAAAGTGACCCGCACTAGTTATCTAAGTCGTCAAGAACAAAGAAGAGAGTTTTTTTTTGTTTCTTTCTTCTGTGTTTTTTTTGTATAGCGTAGGGTTTTTCCCCAGCCAAATCCTCGACACAGAGATTGAACATGAAATGATGAGGCAGGCAACAGTAAACAATAAACAATAAACAAGTGGGGTAACTGTTGCTGTGTACCATAAGAAAACCTAACTCAGGTAACTTTTATTCAAGACTGGCACAGGCAACAGCCTTTAAAACTTGAAACAAAGAGTCAGACAAATACAAGGACGACCAATCTAATAGTGTGGGAAAAAATTGGCCTGCGCTTTTTTTTTTTTCCCACCACTCCTAATCCTATCCCTGATTGTTCGACTGTGATTTTTTTTTCTATTTTTTTTTTCCCCCACTATCAGAATGTTCGTCTTTGTATTTGTTCTGAGACCTCGATTCAAAGTTTTAAAAAGCTGTGCCCAGTCTGAATAAAAGTAACCCTGAGTTAGGTGTTTTCTTATGGGAACAAGACTGACCCCTACTTGTATATTGTTTTATATTCTCTCGCGACAATGGACATGGCAAAGCAATTGGGAATGCTTTCCAAGAAAAGAAAAACACGCTTTCTGTCGGATTGACATGGAGAGGAAGCCGTTCGACAAAGTCTGGAAGGACGGACTTGGGGCTCAACTACTACGATGGGTGCGATGTGGTGGGTGTCTGGGGAGGTGTTTAAAAAAACCTGGATCAAGCATGCAGTAATGAACAGCTACCCAACCGCCTAGCCCGAGTCAAGATTCAGGGCCAGAAAAGCAAGAAGAAGTGCTGAGATAGGGATTAACCACAAGGAGAAGTCCTTCACCCCACCAACGCTGTTCCTCATCTTCATAGATGACATCGTCAGAGAACTGCCAAGAGGGGTCAGAGGAAGCGATCTACTCAGATGACCTTGTACTTTTTTTTTTGCTCTGAAGAGTACACCACTACAGCACAGGTACGCCTTCCAGACTGCGCTCAACAAGATCAACGACTGGACCAAGGAATGGCTTTGTCTCTCTGTCAACTCAAGCAAAACAACCTACACAAGTCTTTTGCCTATCCAGCAAGAAGCAAGAGGCAAAGTTGACATTGAACAAACCAAGGCTTGCAGAGGAACCCACACCTACCTACCTGGGAGTGACCTTTGACCGCAGGCTCACTTGGAAACAGCAGATCACCCAGATGCTGTAGCAGGGCCAAGGTTGAGACTGGCGATCATGAGGAAACTTGCAGGGGACGGACTGGGGGGGGGGGGGGGGTGGGGTGACGAACGTAATCCTGAAGAGACTCTATATACAGGGAGAGTTCAGACCTCTAGTTGAGTACAGGACATCAGCATGGGCATCAGCTGCAAAGTTTAACCTCGACCATCTCAAACAAGATACAGAACACACGCTCAGCGTGTCATAAACTGGAGCCATGAGATCCACCCAATCCTGAAGATGGGAGAGGAGACCCACTGAGCTACAGTCATTGAAGGGATTGAAGGGACACAAAGATCCTCATCCAGGCAGCAAAGTTCAACGCCTTGAAAACCATCACACAATGAACAACAGAATGAGTAGACCCCCCAAGAGCCGGTTGAAAAAGAGGCAGCTTCATCATCCACCAGTCAAGAATGCCTTGAAAGACAAACCCCCAGTCTTGATGAAACGCGAAGCAAAGCCTATCCTGGCAAATGTCACCCACCCATCTTGGAAGAGGCAGGTGTTCCCAACAGTCGTCACCAGCATTCCCGGAGTGGGAGAAGAGAGGATCACAGTCAGACACCCAAAGGAAGGCCCTGGCCATGGAGTACATCTGCAACCAGTACCCCCAGGAAGACTGGGGCCCATGTCTTTACAGATGGCTCTGCCACAGAAGCAACGAGGGATGGTGGAGCTGGAATATTCCTCCGATACAAACACGGAGATGAAGAAATTGCAATTCCCAACAGGAAAAATACTCCACCAACTTCCGAGCTGAGCGAAGAAGCCCTCTGTGAGGCAGCCACAACAGTCTTGCAGAACTCCACAAGAACAACAGGGCAGGTGGTGGTGTTCTCTGACGCTCTCCGTGCTCCAAGCCCTGAAGAACTCCCGCTGCAAAGAACAGAAACCATCCTCACTTCAGCCCTTGTTGCCCTGAGTGCCAGAGTGGAGAAAGGTGGTGTACAATGGGTACAGCACACTGTGGCATCAGAGGCAACGAAAAAAAAGCGGATATTCTGGCAAAAGACGGTGCACAGAAGGAGCAAGCCCACAACCTGTGGTGTCATACGATGAAATTGACACAATCATCTAGGCACAGCAGCAATGGAATGAAATGGCGCCTCCTGCATCCAAAATACAACCACAGAAGACACATACCATTTGCTTGGGACGACGGTGAACAGGTCAAGATCTTCCGCCTGAGGATTGGACACAATCGCCTGCTCCACCACAATGCACACAAAATTTGGCATTGGACAGAGTGGAGAGTGCCCCTTGTGGTCAGGGACCAATGACAACCGACCACATCCTTCAAGTCTGTAACTGACGCATGCAGCATCCAGGTCGAAAGTACTGGCCAACACCGACAGCAGTGGAATCCAGCGCGTACGGCACCCTGGAGGAAACTGCGACGCGACGGCCGCCTTCTCCGGATCTGCTCATCTAAAACGGGATGGCGAACGAGGAAGAAGAGATCTCGACATAGAGGTCGGGAGCAAGAGGCGTTTTGGCCTAAAGAGCACAAATGTAATGACTTCATTAAAACCAACTCTCTAGTTTTGGTAAGGAACCAGAACCAGAACTCTGAAGCATGACGGAGGCAGCTGAAGAGAATTTAAGATATCTCCGAGTTGGAATGTACTTGAACTTCATAAGTTTTATATATTTCTCTCTCCACTTTAAAAGACGAGTCACTGTTCCGCCGAAGGAAAGTGACCAACAATTCCCCAATCATCGACATTTTCCCATCCATTTTTCAGCCCATTTTAAAGGAGAATAAGTGATGGTTCTTTTTCTTCGTTTTTTCCCATCCAGTGTCTAGAATGAGTTTTGTCTTGCCTGAAGAAGACCTAAGATGTCAAAACACGTGACGTCCCCGTTTTCGGTCTTTGTGCATTTGTTTGTGTCTTTCGTTCAGCGGAAGAGTAAAATCTCCTTTTAAGTTTTGTATCCATTTCCTATCCATTTCCGCCTGCACTCAACCTCACCTTGAAATCAAATTGTTCAATGATAGATCAAGTGCCCTGTATCTTCTCCTGTGGATAAGACATCTGTTAAAAAATAGGGATAGCCTTGAGATAACCAAACATCCAAGATGTTGTAGATTCGAATCCCGGCAGCGCCAGGAAAAAAAATTGAACAGCATAAGGGCATCTTGGTGTCGTGACCTCAGAAAAGTGAGGAGGGTTCAGCCAGCCAAAAAACATTTGTCTTAAGGATGGAAGGGAGGGGCGAGGTGCCGCTTGAAGACGTTCTTCTGCCGTCAACCTATCCTTCATGCTACTTTTTTCTACTTACATCAAGAGACTGATGAAAACTTCGCACGCCGAGGAGCCCCTATGAATACATCAAAACCGTCCAGCCGCATCGTACTGGCTGATCTTAACACTGGCCTCTTCTTGTATTACGTCGAAGAAAGATTGATCACTAGTCCTCAGCATAATTGTTTACCTTTTTTAGGTAGGAACAAACACTGGATTAAAAAAAAAAAAAAAAAAAACAGAAAAAAAACACACCTTTAGACAACTTTCCTTGATTTCCACAGAATCGTGCGAACACTGAATGGGATGGGCGATAATCCGCGCCCAACGTTTGTTTATTTTTGTCAAAATTAAAAAGAAAGTGATGGTCGTAAAACAACATTTATCGTCTTTTTTTTTCAAGTGAATCATCGTTTCCCTCCCTCCCTCCTCTCCTTCCCTCCCCCGTCACTCCCCCCCGTCCCCCTCCTCCTCGACTTTGCTCCTTCCCCCCCCTCCCTTTTTCCTTCCCTTTCCTCCCTTCCCCCTTCCTTCCCTCCCCTTCCCCCCCGATACAATCCCCTACCCCTATTCTTCGGAATTGTCCCTTTGTTGCCAATACAGGTTGCAAATTATTAAAATTTTCCTTAGGTCATTCTTTAATTTCATTTTATCACTGTGTCTTCTCTTTCTTCTTCTCGATTAGAATCTTTAATACGTGATAGGCAGTCAATTGGTGTTCATTACCACTTCCCAGTCCCGTACAGCAACGATATTGTTATCCTTAAACTCAATGATTTCTCTAGAGGTATAGTTTTTGAAAACACACCTTTTCTTTTACTGCTCCTGCTACGTTACCAATAAAATTTTTAATAGGGAAAAAGGGACAATGCGCACACACTCGCCATTTTCATGAAGCATTCTTTAGAACCTTTGATTTAACATTGTTTGAAAAAAAGAAGAGCTTCAATCATCGTAAAAGAGCGATTAAAAAGTAGGAATCGGATAACATTCATTTAATTCTAGACAGGCCATTTTGCATTTCCTTTTTTGTTTTGGAACTTAATTTGTGAAGTAAGGCTACTAATGACTTTAAGGTGACCATTTCTCGGCAGGTTAGCCAATAAAATACGGTCCCTAAAAAGCATTTGATGATGGGCAAATTACCAGTTTTTAACAGTCCAGAGTGAGAAATATTGTAACGATCCATAGAAACCCAATGTTCATCTACTATCCTGATCATGAATGATGAGATTAAGTAATAATGATGATAATTGTAAGGAAAGAAGACCAAACAAGACACAACAACAAGAACGATAATTATAATCATGATGATGAGAAGAAGACCAAGAAGAACAAGAACAAAACCATCTATAAAGAAGAGAAGAAGAAGAAGAAAAGAGACGAATGAAGGACAACAACACAGTTTTAGAAGAAATGCCGCCAACATGTACTGTGCTGTGGACGGTTTGAAAAAAGCTGAACACCATGTTATTGGCGGAGGAGATCCTCCACGTTTCCCTGTCATGACGTGTGCGATTGAAGTAACCTTCAATCGATATGTGTACACTGATACAGACAACGTCTTTTCTTTTTTTTTTAAAGGTTGAGTGAGCAGACAGACAACTCATCCAATAATACCCGTTACAAAAAGGTACGTTGCCGGTATTCAGAGCACGATCGTGGTGTGCGGTACTCTATTACCGGGGGCTTGCATTGGCGGGGCCAGAGCAATGCGCTTTACAACCCGCACCCTGATTTTCCCCCCAAAGACTCATACATGTTCCTCTGCCTGGTCCTAAAAAAACAACTAAGCAACTCTAGTTCCCAATGTACGCTCTTATGTGGTTGTGTGTGGCTTTTGGTGTCTTCCACTGATCACTAACAGCGGATCAGGTAGACCGTCTTTCAGAAACGAATCATGCGATTCTGCTCCTGTGCGCGAGTTATTCTCCAGGTGGCCATCTTTCTGAGCCTGTGCATGTCTTACAGTCTATATGGTCAAAACTCTGGAGCACGCTTCAAGTTTAGAACGATGTAAACAATCTTCACGTTCGATCTCACTGGTGATTTTTCAGTGTTGGGAATTTATTGCGTTTCCTCCCCCCTACCTCTGTGTTCCCTTCTTTCTTTGAACGATTGAACATAATTCACCCATAGATCTTGCCTTGTCCTTTTCCCTCTGGCTGGTTTTGCGGAAATGCTTTGTCAGATATGTCCCCCACATATGAAAGGAACCCTCTCACACACCCTCCCCTCTTCCATCTCCTCCTCCCCCTTATTTTGTTCCTCCTCTTGTGCTTCTTAAAACACAATTGCTGTGGGACATAAAACAATCTGTCCTGTATTCTGTTATCCTGCTCATTCTGCAGTCGACTGCTCAGTGATTTGTTGTGACGATGCCAAACCGTCCTCTTTTCTTTCTGCTTCCTCCCTGATTAATGCTTCCTGGCTTCTCCAAGGAACTCACTATTCCTGCTCCACGTTGGGGCCTTAGCTGTCCTCCCTCTGCCAGTCGGCAGCTTCCCTCATTGCCCAGATATTTTGCACTGTCAGGGTATCCCTCTCCCTCGCTGACGGGGTTCGCAGGGGACTGCCTGCCGAATGACCCGAGGCGGAGACAAGGGATTTGACTTCGTTGGTTACAATTTAAGAGAGACGTAGTCGCAAGCCGGCCTGTCAATGAAACTGCCGAAGCATGCATCTCGCTTCAAGAGATAGCACTTCCTGTGTCAACTCTTGCGGTGAGAATAGACCACCCGCAAAACATTGTTCCATCTTCGTTACCTTACCTTTGTGAACCATCATTGGCATGCCAATATTGACCAGTGACCAGCACCCTACTTTTTTCAAAACCATTGTGTTACGGACATCGATCACTCACTGTAAACAACACGTCCCCAGATGTGCTTGCTGGAACACGTCCAAGATGTGCATATACTATTTTCTCATTACCCATCAAAGAATTGAGGTTAGGGGTTTTTTTACTACCCGTGCATCATTCTATTCTACCTAAATGATTTCCGTATTTGTAGTATATCCAACATTTTTCCAATATACACAAAAGTGCGCCCACATGGTTCACACCACACCGCACACACACATACTATATATATACTTTTTTATATATATCCCACCACAAAGAACCCACACTACCGTTGAAATATTCCTAAGATTTCGCACCTCTTCTGGTCTTCCTCAAAGGACTATTCTATATACTATATATAATATAAGCTGACCTAATTATGTAGATGGGGGAAAACACGTGCAGTGTTAACAATTCTCTTTCCATTATTACAGTAAATGACTTGGCAAAGATTAAGAAATTGAGAGGAAAAAAAAAATTTGAAGATGAAGTAAATGGGAAATGTATATCATAAATATGAAAACCCTTCACTAGCTGCATGAGGAAAACTATCGCAATCCCTCTCGATGGCAGATCTATATGTATCGCCACTGCGCTCCGAGGCCTTTTCGTCCCGCTGGATCGACTCATCAGGGAGACACGGCTGATTGTGTCTGTGTCTCTTGGCGTCAGATAGAGACACACCACAGTCCTTCCATAAATCTGTGGTGTTCCGATTCGACCGAAAAGGGTTCGAAAAAAATTCCTACAGCACCCCCAAAGCAGCAGCCAGACGGTAGGTAGTAGAATAAAACAAAACGAAAGTCGTGAGAGGAAAAAAAAAAAAAGTTGTGAAAACTAAAAACATTTACGCAACAAGTATAAAATTGTAAGGGACAATCTTTGAGCCTGGTATGTCTTGAGGATCCATTTAAGGATGCAAGGGAGACTCAAAAAGATATGGAACAGTCTGAGTAGTCAGCTCTGTCAGTTCAATAACCAAGCATTGTCAGCGGCTAAGAATTTGCAGAACAACCTTTCCTTGGCTCTCCTAAGAGATGCATCACACACCCACTGCTTGCCAAATACTTCATCTCTTCATAGAACAGACAACACAAATAGTGATATTATTATAGAACTTCGGGATAGATATCGGCAGAGAAATACTTCCCTTTATGCAAAAGGAACAACGGACTACAACGTTGAGTGATTGTCTTAAATTTTTTTTTAAAAGGAGGGAAACGCCTTTTGACTAGAAATCAATATTCGCGATCGTTTCACGATAGTTTCACGGATCTTACTAACCCTCTTCCCTACCCTCCTCCACCCACCCCATTTTCTCTCCTTATCTCAAGCTCCCACTCACTCTCTTTTATTCTTTTCCTCACCATCTCATTCTCATAAAGAAGTCATATCTATTAGACCTTTTGCTCGTTTTTGGTCTGAGATCCAGTTATATGTTTCTAGTGGCTCAGTTGATAGGCATCTACTTGTTGACAGGGAAGCTGGTCCTCCTCCGATACATCAATTCCTCTTGGAACGTCCTGACAACGGAGGAAGGCAGGCTATGCTGCCATGTGCTAACTGTCCGCTGACCTGACCTGAAGAGGCGAAACTCTCCCCTAAGGACCCAGTAAACCTAGGTCAGGAATTCACCCTACGGATTTTATATCTTTAAATGAAACTATATGCAACACAGTTGTAGAACCTATAGAATGTTCAAGGAAATAATAATTTTTAAAAGCCTTGAGTGTACGCATTAGACAGATTTTTTTTTTTTTTCGGTCCAGACTCTCCCCTTTCCGAGACTCTCTTGACTTCATTGAGAACTAAGAGTACTGAGGATGTTCTTCTCTCCAGGGTATCTGTTCTTTTTCTGCATACCGTTCCGTTTTTATATTTGTATTTGCCACACCTGATCCGTGTTGTGTCAGCCTTCGGGGCAGTCTTACTGCGCTGGTGATGTTTAACACAGACTTCCATTTTTTTACAGTTACTTGTCTCCCTGCAGAAATGTAGATGCAAATACAGGCGGTCTCGTAGACTGATTTGTGATACGGAAAGAAGTCTCAGCAGTTGGTCTTCGAAAATTCTGTCTATCTAATCTATCTGTCCGTCCGTCTGTCCTCTGTCTGAACACTGTCTGTCCTGTGTCTGTCTGTCTGTCTGCTCTCTCTCAATCAATCTCAATCAATCCTCAACTCAATCAATCACCTCCTCAATCTCTCTTCTCCTCCTCTCTCATCTACTATCTATCAATCATCTAACATCGACGATCATCATATCTCTCGAAATCTCAAAACAAGTACCACATTCTCGATCTCATCTCGCTCCCAAATCTCTCGCTATCTATTCGTATCTATCTATCGAAATTCTGACATAATAGCTGAATAATAGGAATTAGCCACCCAGTTCTGACAAAATATTAATCATCTATAAAATGATAAAAGAATCGGTCAATCTCACTCTAAAAATGTAACTATCAATAAAAGAAAAAGAGAGATATGATAGCAAAGCATTTGCCCAAATTAGGTAACTTGGACACGGGTTTTTTTTTTTTTTCCATCCCATAGTTGACCTTTTTCGTTTAATCCGTCACCCGTCCCACCGGTCCGGTGCCAAAGAATGGCATGTGGCTGCCTGCGCCGCGACCCCGAGGGGGCGCGTGGAATCTCAAGTTCAAGAGTCTCCTACATTTTCACCCCTTATTCCATGCATTAATAATAACTACAGAGAGAATTTTTGAAACTGTTGCCATCTTGCATTAATGGTTTTTTTTTATGTTTTTTTTTTTTTAATAATGATTTACATTGATTGGTTCGGTGAGAGGTGTGTGTGTGTGTGGTGTGTTGTGTGTGTGTGTGCGTGTGTGTGTGTGTGGTGTGTGTGTGTGTGTGTGTCTTGCGTTCTTCATCTTATCTATTCTTCTCTTTTTTTATTGTTTCTGTTATATTTGTGAGAGGCAAGTCCATCTGAATAGATTGTGTATGCTTTTTTTTTTTGTCTGGTCCTACCTACTAATCTTTTGGTGAAGAATGGAGTTCGTGTTCAAACAGAGAACTGATTACTTAAGCATACAAGGTTGAAGACCACTGAGAGACTGCAACTGAGATATTGCCAAAGCTAACACTCACTGCAGCGGGGCAGCTTGGGTCTTTGGGAACTGAGGTTTTTTGAAAGAAAACTTTGTCAAAATTGCACCAAAAACACGCCCACTATCTTGGTCCTCTGTTCATGAATGATTCAAACTGACTTTTGCAACTTTACTTTGGTATTTTCCCCCTTCTTATCTATCAACCGTTTTAAAACGAAAATAAGTAAACAAAGAACACTATCCACAGTGCCCCAGTTTTCCCCCAAAGGCTGTATTCGTTTTTCTTCTCTGCTTTTTCTTCCTGCGTTTACATAGTTTCATTTGCTTTGACCCACAATAAACAATAAACTTAACGCAATCCTACTTGCCTTGATCCGGCAAAAAACGGCCGATCCCGCTTCCCTGTCACGTTTACTCATCTAATGTTTATCGCTCTCTCAATCTTTTTAGGGTTTTTTCTTTCTTTTTTTTTTCAGTAGAAGGGGCATCTGGGAGTCATGACCTGAATGCCACCCGGCCCCCTTAGAGTGTACGGAGTTTAGGGCTGAAACACATGCTGAGGGTGGAGTTTTCGGGGGGGGGGGTGGGGGGGGGGGGGGTGAGGGGGGGGGGGGGGGGGGGGGGGGTGGGGGGGTGGGGTGTGGGGGGGTGGGGTCTCTGAAGACCTTCTGTCAAGTTCTTCCTAGCAGTTTCTTCCTACTAATGCCTGCTTAAAAGTAAGAAAGAAAGAAAGTATGTGAGTTGAATGAACAAAATTAATTGAGAAGAAAACGACTGAGAACAAAATGGGAAACGTGTAAACATGTTGCGTGTACACATACGTGTATACGTGTGTGAAAGACATGTATATACCACACACTGGCGCTCAAGACCTGTTTGTTTGATGGTGGTGGTGTCGGGGCTGCTCCTGGGCCAAACTTCTGCAGCAGCACCAGACAGCCATGACCGATCTCAGTGTCATTGGAAGACCCCACCAGCAGACCAGACTGACTTACTAACGGCGTTTGTGTCCTGCTGGAAGCTGTCTATGTTTCTCACTGGTTAAAGCAGCTGGTTTCGGAGAACTCAGATTCATTTCTGGAATTGCCATCAGTCTCTTCAGAACAGTTTGGTGTCACGCGCGTGTCACTGGCATTCCGTAGGTGACGGTAAAAGTACAGCTGGAGGTGGTGAAAGCTTTCACCCTTCTGGCTTGTCCATCACACCTTAGCGGATTTTGTCTGAAACTGATGTCATTCATCTCAATCATGTGAATGCATTAGATGTTTCGAATGACAGAACATTGAAATTATTTATTTATTAATTCATCTGTTTATATCTGAGCTCAAGCGTATTCCGACAATACAATGTGCGGCACAGTTATTGACGATTCATTTTGTGATTTGCGATGGCTGTTAGCACTGGTGAGGTTTATATGTAATGAGACAAATCGGCCCTTCTAAAAATTCAGTCAAACACGTCCCCCCCCCCCCCCCCCCCCTCCCCTTCCCCCACCCCTCTGTCCTCTCTCTGTCTCTGTCTGTCTGTCCTGTCTCTTCTCTCTCTCTCTCTCTCTCTCCTCTCTCTCTCTCTCTCTCTCTCTCTTCTCTCGTCTCTCAAGTCATAACCAATCGCGCATTGATAGATACCAAAATGACATGAAGCCGTGGGGAAATGAATTAAAAGACAACGCGCATAAAACACGTGAATCTGTATACGTGAAATCGCCACAGAAGTGTAGTCTCCTAGCCGAAGAATCGCCACTAACTGAAAGTGAGAAAATCTCGTTTTATTTACCCAGCAACAAGTAGGGATAAGTTGTCCCTTCATGGATACAAATGAGACCCCCCTCTGCCCAGCCGTTCAAATAACTTGATTTGACCAGGGATAGAGACCAAGTGTCAACTTCTGAGTTGTGCCTTTATGGAGAATACACGAGAAGAAAAGGACTTTTTTTTCAGCTATGAATTATCGTGTTTGTTTCTCTCTGCTACAGCTTAGAAAAAATGTCAGCCTTTACAACGGACTCAGGACTAAATCCACACACTGGTTCTAACGTGGTATGCAGTTTAGAAATGAAGTCTCTTACCGCGTTTCGTTGTTCGTGTAAACTCTTATGGACACCAAGACAGTCTCCACCCTGTCACAACATTCCCAGGAGGATTTTTGCTGAAAGGTTTAACTGGCAGAGTGAATCTTAAACAAATGTTAGCGAACCGCCGCCAGGAGAAACGTGGACAAACGAGTCACAGGTCTTGTGACTCGTTTGTCCACGTTTCTCTTGGCGGTTTCGCTAACATTTTATTTAAGATTTGTCTGGGTTTCCGCCTGTAGTCGTCTCACTTTGCAACTTGGAGAAAGCCGTACTCAGTTTTTCACATCTTATATTAAGTAGAAAACCGCTATGACCTTTTTGACTTAAGACAAATCTCTTTGCAGTCTACTTAACAAAATGTGCGACTGAAGTGGGCTGTTGCAACCATAGTTCGTAAAGTCGGTATATGGAGGCATGCAAGTCTAAAGAACAGCACCGAGGGCTTCAGATTCATGAATCTTCTTCTCTTTCAATGCAAGTCGCACTGAAAGATCACTAAGGTGGACCCGAAGTAGATAATAGATGGCAAAGAGAAAGAAAGAAAGAAAGAAAGAGAGAACAGAAAGAAAGAAAAAGAAGAAAAAACAAAACGAAACAAAAAAACAGCTGGTCCAATATGCAGATTTCCAAAAATACAGATTGGTCCCCAGAACCTAGTTGTAACCCTAAACGTCGCTCTTACTGACATTCTTTTGACGGTTTTAGACCAAACGATGTCTCCAAGCCCATAAAAAATGGTGTCACTGAAGCTTCACATCAAAATGATATAATACCAAAAAGGTCATCGAAGACGATCTCACCAAAGCTCATCAAATGATGTGTCACCAAGGCACACCAAAAACCACATCACCGAAACTCATGGAAAATTGTCAGCAAATCTATCGAAAACTATGTCACCAAAGCTGATCGAAAACTACGTCACCAAAGCTGATCAAAAACTATGTCACCAAAGCTGATCGAAAACTACGTCACCAAAGCTGATCAAAAACTATGTTACCAAAGATCACAATGCAACTCTTCTAATTTTCGGCCACGTGGCCTTAATCAAGAGACAAAAAAACACAAACAATGCAACTACGTAATGTCCATCTTTAGCAACTGGTCAGAGCTCTGACCAGTTGCTAAAGATGGACATTACGTAGTTGCACTGTTTTGTTTTTTCTTCTCTTGAAAGAGGCCTCGTGGCCGAAAATTAGAAGAGTGGGCATTGTGATCTTGTGTATAGTTTCTTTCCCTTTGGAGGACTATTGCTTTTGTTTATGTTACCAAAGCTCATCTAAAAGTATGCCACCAAGGCTCATCGAAAACTACGTCACCCAAACCCACCAGACACCACAGACGCCATGTAAGGACTTACACCAGGACAGAAATAGAAAAGAGGCCCAAAAAATTGCGAGTCCCGTCGTCCGTTTTACATGGTCACTCGCGTGTTCCCACTCCCCCCCCCCCCCCCCCCCCCCCCCCCCCCCCCCCCCCCCCCCACCCCCCCCCCCCCCCTACCCCTTCACTATATCCCGATCTTCACCTCTGCCCTACCAATCTTTTCCACCCCCCCCTTTCTTTACTGATCAGGATTATGTGCTTGGTCCATCTTGAAGCGCTCTTAGTTGGCACATGGTATAAACGATAGGAAACAGGTTTTAATTCAGGCATGCCATATTTTGATATGAATAGGCGGAAGACGGACAAAGGGTCATATATCGAATTCCATGATGAAAAACATCACCCCGAACATATTCGATATCACGGAGCGTTCAAAGGTGAAATGATGGAAAATACGTGTCATGGCGTGCAGGCAAATCCATATGCTTTTCACTAAACATTTCTGTAGTCATTTGAGCCTGAGCGTTGGGCGTTGTTTCTACATAGGAATTAAAGATCTTTCCTACTCTGCTCTTTGCTGGGCCCAGTGTTATATTTTCAATGGAAGAGTGTGTATGTGTACAGTATTTCACATTTCATACAGTCCTATCGGCGGGCCGGTGGGGGAGGGTGAGGGTGCCTTTTTGGAGTTCCCCACCTCCCACTAGTGTTGTCCCAATGAGTGAGGGACCCGATCATCCACGTGAAGTATGAATAAAAAAAAAAAGAAAGAAAAAACACACGAAACTAAAGTACATGTTGATGAA